>QGMF01000548.1:0-25986 GCA_007821475.1 Lachnellula arida | reverse complement strand
CCGCCCCTCCCAAAAACCAGCCACCCAACCACTAACAGCGTTCAAATAGAATGCATCTCCGCCCTCGCTGGAGAAACCGCAGCTTGTGGAGCCGCGGCTGCTGAATTGGGCGCTAGTAAGTTCCCGGGAATCTTGAGGAGTAGAAGAAAGAGTGCTGGAGCATTGCTGACGTAGTGGGAAATAGATCCGCTTGCTGATATTGCGTGCTTTGCTTCTGTTACGGGGAATATTGCGGGGGTAAGTGCGATGAGTGGAGTGTGGTTGAATGATGTGGCTAATTTGTGGACAGGATGTCTGTGATGGGTGTTTGTAAGCTGGTATAACGTGTGCTGCGCAGTATGCCGATGAGAATGTGAGGACTGAGGGTGCGCGGTGTGGCCCGTGTGGGACGGAAGAGGTGTTTGTTTTGTATTGTTTTTTGTCCCATGTTCAAGCTCTCATACTCGGCTCCACTCGTTCGAAGTTCGAACGTCTTTTCGATTCTATAGTGCGTGTGTAGGAACAATTTGGGGGTTCCAAAATATCATAGCTTCTGCTCGAACAATCTATCTCGTTCTTTTCCATCCGCGGCGTCGTGAAAGACTGGCCAAAACTTGTCATTTACAGGTTTTGGGAAAATACTCCAAAATATATCTTCATTCTACCCCTCGTTGGGGTTCTGTCCGGAATCCTGGGTTGTTTTCGCTTTTGGTCCCTGCCGGTTTCTTCCTTCCTAGTTTGGTGACGTTGAAGAGAGCTATTTTGTAACTGCGTGCGCGGGAGAAACACAAGCGCTCGAAGGCTTGAAGTGAGACCCCTAGTCTCTAGTAAGAAGTTTCGGTGAGGAACTTAATCCGGAATGCCTCCTGCTCTCGTGTCGGAGTTTGGCTATTCTATCTTTCGAAGAAATTGATAGAAGCTCGTTCCACCGTGAGGAAAAGTCAAGTTCACACTGAGCCTTTAGACCTGATTTCTGTTGTTGTAGAAGTTGCCGTTGCATTTCCCCTCAGACCCGCAAGAACCTCTGCGCTCCTCATCTCTCCATCCCATCCCACCGTCGGCCACCCAAGCGGCAAAGTCGAGAAAGGCGGAAATGGCCAGTGGTTTCCACATTCGCCCCCGTCGCACTCCAACCCACACTGGCCGAAAACCTTGCAGTAGCATTCCTTAGTATCGGGGCAATGAACAGGCGGCTTGCCGAATATAATATGCCACGAATATTCCAGTATCCGCCCACTGACATAGTCGTCCAGGGGCGTGTCCAAGAGCCACTGTCTGTAGCGTTTATAGTCTTCAACAGGCCGTTCGCGGATTTTCTCCCGCGTCACTGCGAATTGGGCGCAGCAGGCTACCCCGACAGCTGGGGGCACCGACTGTCCGGGGAAGAGCTCCCCGAAAGCTTTGGGGTAGGCTTTCGCGGTTGTTTTGGAGGCGTCGACGTCTTCGGGGCTTTTGTTGAATTCCATCTCGGCTGGGCAGCCTAGGGTCCAGACGCAGCGGAGATTGGTGTATTGTTGGGAGATCAGGTACGGTAATTGCAAGTTCTGAAGCACGGGTACGGCATCTGAAGATGTATTAGGATTTCAGTTCAGTAAAATCAGCATTGAAGCCCCGGTGCCACTTACCGTAGAGCGGATCGTCGTTATGCCACTGGTATCTCCCATTGTGCATAAAAACCATCAGATCCGGCAAATTGTCGTAGGAATCAATCATGTATCTACACATGATATCAGTCGAGAATATATCGAGTAAAGAACGCGGAAGAAACCCACGTCAAGTATGTCATAGCTTCCTGGCCTTTATTCTTTGGCACTGTAAGATTCGCCGAAGGATCATCCGCCACATATCGCGAGATGTCCCATTCGGGCAGATATCTGTGTAGCCAGGAAATATCCTCTTTCTCGAGACTCGCCACGACGAATGTCTTGGAGGGTCCCCCTTTTCCTTGCCCCGCAGGCAAGACTATTTGCTGCGAATAATACGATGTTCGCAAAGACACCACGATAGCGCTCAGGACCAGGAGCACGACGATAATCCGGACCATTCGGTTAGCTCTGAGCCTTTGGGAGTATGATGGGTTGAAGGCCATGTCGTTCATCATGTTATGTATAAGGACTAGGAAGAACAGGTATCATGAAGGAGAGGAGAGTTGTATAAGCAGCCACAGACAGAAGTTTGGGCTTTCAAACATTGCATGTCAAGACACATATTTCTTTCAGCTGATATTCTGGCGCGGCGCGGTGCGGCTTAGTAGTATCTGCGGGAAGCCAAAAGGGGAATAATCTCGAGCCTTAGCGCCAAACTATGTGCTAGGAAGTTATTTGGAGGTGACAGCGCCGAGCCGTGGTACCTAGGTAGAACTCCCCCGTTGGATAAATACGAATAGTGGCTTAATTTGAACATGTTGGTGATAGCTGTTGCATAGGCACCTATACGGGGTCCAATTAAAAACTCAAGATCTCCAAGGCGTCTAAAATGATGGCGCTTGGGTAAAATGCCGAAGACACATTTGGTTTAGCGCAAGCCTGGCCTACAGTAGACCCAGGAGTTTGGTACACGCTACAGTGATCCTCCGTATTATCTATATTTAGGACGAAACAATCAGCAGAAACACGTACGGAGGCAATCAGCGATGGTCTTCGAGATGGTAGCTGATAATGCTTTGACCTCACTGCGCATTTTTCCGAATATTATCTTATACTTGCACTTTCGTTAACAAAGTGGTAGAACCACCAGAACTCTGGTATGATTATGCTATTCATGACTCTGATGAATGCTCCGAGGAGCACCATGAGGAAGGAACCTTGATAACGGACCGCGACTCAAGGACACAACATCCAGCTCATAAGAAATCTGTGCAAGTTGCAATAGCACCTGCGGAAAGGGGATATACGCGCCGAATGTTGCACGCCCCCCAAAATCTGTGCCGCACTCATGTTGGTGTTTGGGAACAAAGACTTTGAATCCGCAATGGACATACAGTTTCTTAAACTAATACTTTCGACATCCGAGCGTCGTGCTTTCAGAAAATCAAATTCCACCTTACAATTCATTAAAGCTTCTTCTATCAGAGCCATGGAGAATCTCCCCCCACTATACAATCTTGACTTGTTTAAGAGAGACGTCTGTTCAGACGCACTTCCGGGGACAGTTAGTCAAATCTGCTCTCCGGGTAATACACTATGCTGTTAGTCCACCACCCTATTTTCTTCTATCTCGTATATACATTAATTCAATAATTTACCATAGGCGTACCAGACAACTCGTCGAGCAAGTTCCCGCAGTGTCAACAAATCTTAGGAAATGGCTTCTGCTGCGTTTCATCAGATAGCTGCTTCTTCGACTCGCCATCTAATTGCTCAGCCCCTAATGCCGTCCCGTGTAGTAAGTTTTTACACACCCAGGAACGGCAAGAAAGACATTTCTGATTCCTGGCTTGATAGCACAGCTTGCGAAAGGCACAACAGAAGCATGCTGCCCGCCATTTACCGTCTGCCCGAGCAACTTTAACCAGTCTACATCACTTGTCAGGTGCAATCTGATCCACAGCAGCCAGTCGTCAGCAACAAACCCATCCACGTCAAGCGGGGCGCCATCTTCGTCTCCGATATCATCCTTGCCGTCGTCTCTATCTTCGGCTTCCACAATACTTTCGTCATCTTCGGGGAACACTCTCCCGTTGGGCAGCGTAGCAGCTCTATCGTCTACAGCTCCAAGCTCCCCAACCTCCGTCCCAGCTTTCAGCTCCGGTGCCGAGCAGCTTTCAGCCGGTACGGACGCTGGGATTGGAATCGGTGTCGCCGTGGCGATTCTTAGCCTGGTCGGGCTTGGGTTCTGGCTGTACCGGCGAGGGAAGAATAAAGACGCTGCAGCGGCAACGACGACCGATAGTGATGTGCTTGGAGGACGAATCAAAGACCTATCAAAGCACAGTGATGTGATGGTAAATGGACCGCCCCTCGGCCGTTATGAACTTGAGGCCAATTCGGATCATGGTTATGAGCGCCATCAAGGCGTGGATTCTAACAAGTACGAGCTTCCGGCTGAAGGCCCCCGAGGGTATGATGGCGGAACGAGGACGCGTTAGATTGGCTTTGACTGGATTTTGTAATTCCAGAATTGACGATTACGGCGCCGCCATACGATCAATGAGCAATTGTGCTTCTACATCGAGGGTCCTCTTCGTCATCCACCGATTTCTCGCTTTCCGTCTTTGTCGCCTATTAATATTGCGAGTTTGGTTCCCAATTGTCACGAATGGATATGCAAATCACGACTTGTGGTGCTAACATGAGAGTCGATTCGTAGAACTCTATAAAAGGCAATTGTGATACAAATTTCCAAAAACATTAATTGAATTGCTGATTTAACGAAGGCTCTAGCAAAGATAACGTCTCTATGACCTCCATTCTATACATTTCCCTCGCATTTCCCCACAACTCAAGACACGATATCCAGCCAAATCCCTATATTCTACACTCCAACCTGTCCAAAAACATGCGCCCTCAAAATAAAAAACTCAGCCGGCTGCTCTCCCGGACCAGCCGTAGTGACATTCCCACCCGCGACATCCGTCTCGCCGCCGAAAGGAAACAGCCTCGTAACAAAAAGCACCGCTCCGACCGTCTCCTCCACGCTCGAGCTGGAGGAAAACTGGGCGTCGGTGCAGTTTGTCGACGGGCTTTCGGTGGACCGGGTGCCGGTACAGGTGGTGCTGAACTCGCCGCCGAAGGCGGGGTTGGGGTCGGTGCTCGAGATGTTGAAGCTGTAGGCGCAGCCGCCGGGCGAGCAGCCCTCGGTGTAATGAGAGATTTGCCAGAAGCTGGCTTGGGCGGGCTGGACAGTTGTCTGGGGGCGGGCTGTTGCGGTGGCGGCGAGGAGGGTGGCGAGGAGGGTGCTGGTGAATTGCATGATGATGGTGGGTTGGGCTTGAAGTGGGGATGGGATGTGGAAGAGTTGTTTTTGATGGAGTGAAGAAGGGAGTGAAGAAGGTTGTTGGATTTGTAAATTGTATTTATTGAAGGGTTGAGATTGTGATGGTGATTGAATTGTGAGTTTGGTCTAGAATACAAGAGACGATAGCGGTACTTATACAATTCACCCTCGTACACTCGTACACTCTCGGAGAAATACCATCAGGTGCATTTGTCACTCATCCTTTCTTCTAGTGATCTTCGTACACATGACAGGTCAGAGTGAACGAGTATTGTAACTATTGCAAAAGAACGTCATCCCGGATACTGTGGCTATGGATACGAGTTCTACCATCTCCTTCCACTAGTTCTCCCTCCGTGGCGTAGGTAGTACAGTAATCTCACCCCTGCAGCTGATCGTCTTCGTCTTCGTATATTTGAGGCTCTCATCTAGTGGCGTAGCAGGATAATTCTCAAGCTAGTTCTAAACCATTTTCAGCTTTTATATCATCTTCTGACATGCATACTCCGCACATCGGTCGTTATTTTTCATTGGCTGACTAGGTAAAGTACTCCGTAAACTTTTTATTAAAAAATTTGGTTGGTCGGATTGAGTGGCTGCCTGGAGCGGATGTTCTATTAATAGGTACTGTACCTAGGTACACAAGGTGCGAGCTGACGTAATCCGGGGATATCTCACTGGTGTCAGATTCTTCACAGCCCCTTTTTTTTCATTCTTAATTCCTATCAAAGCGCAGCAGAGTCACAAATCTTAACGCTTGTTCTTTTAATTTCCCCTTCCTTCTAGTTGAATGATATTATATTTGCGGCAAGCTTCTCGTCGGTTTTGTTAAGATTAAGAGTGCTTTTGACAGAGCAGTGAAGCTCGAGGTTTTCTCAGGTTAATTAGCGACGAACATACATGTTTAATGTATTACACATCCAAGCATTATGTTTCTTAGATTCTTTAAACAATTGTCGATATTTAGATATTGCAAGTGGCAAGAAGATCTCAGCTGTTCAGCGGTGAAGTGACGCCTCTCCTATATCAGAGGTTCATCGCGAAAGCTAGCGGTTCGTTTACGAGCGATGCATTTTTGAATAACCTTATCGGACTATTTCGAATTGCATCGTTTAATTGATTTAATTATGTACTCCATAGGGTTTGAGCGACTTTACGAACGTGGTTCTTGAGCACATATGAAGTTACAGTACACTCAGCCCTGTATGACTCGGATAATTAACATGACGCTATAATTCGTACTCCGTACAGCTAGCTTATCGAATCGCTACTGTTGTTTTGCTTGCACTAGGGGCTGATCTTCGAGAAGATGTGGGGATGGCATGGCAGTTGTGGCTGTGGCTGGGGATTCGGAGCTGCCAGCACGCAGGGAAGTACTCTAGGTAGCTTGCTGAATATTTTGCTATTTTGCGGTTAGGATATGCTAACAACTCGAGGATCTGCAGCCTTATTCCTCGAGAGAAAGTCGATAGATTGAAGGTTGAATATTAAAGAGATTTGTCTTCAGAATATCATAGCTTCAACAAAGTACTCGCGCCTTCTTGAAAATGATTCAAAGATTTACAGTCATGTTTTCACTATTAAGAAGCAGCATTTGAGCAAAGAGTACTCTTAATTCCTCCTTTATCACTACAAGCACTCAGATGAAGCTTTTGATAATGTTGTTAATATTATTTCAGGACAGCCACTCAGAGCGATCCCAGACATAGCGAATAAGGAGCTCACTCTTATAGAGAAGCGCTATATAAAACTCAGGGAAGCAGCATAAAGGGCGGGTACGGAGTACAAAAAGCAACGATACGATGGATGCTAAATGCTTAGGTGTTAAGTACCGGTCAGTTTGCCACCCGTTTTCAGTGTAACCCTTGGTACGTACTAATGCATTTGCATTCCTGTCGTTAATTCGCGGCTAAACAGCCTCATATTCCAGTGCCGCATGCCGCATCGCATCCTTAAACCTACTATTTCTTGCTCAGTGCAGACTCCTAAGCAACTATCAATCAATGCAAGGTCATTAGGTATGGCATACTGTACCGTATTAGTTAATATAAAGGACCTGGTCTACTAACTTCCCCGAGGGGTAGACCTTAGCTAGGAGAGGACATGGTCTTATTTATAATATGCCAGCTGGCGTGGGACATTAAAAGTCAACTATGTGGTCTTCTGCTGGGACTGGTCTTATATCCTAACTGATACGGTACCTGATGTCGCCTCGTTCAAAATAGGATAAGTACGTCTGAAGTCTGGACACTACTGGTATGTTTAATTGTTATTCGTCATTAAGTTGCGGGGATATCTTCACAAGAGGAGAATGATAGTCGATGATTGTTAGATTCTTTTCTCGTTTATTCTTGTTGACAAGCCACGGCCGAAGTCTCGCATTGAACCACCGAAACCTTAAACAGATTCTATATCCCAGTCCTTTAATGTTACAACCCAGCGATATGCCAATTTCGTTGATATGAGTGAATGGAAAGTGAGTTGTATCAAGAAGATGAATCATTTTTGAAAATTGAATGATCATTATGGTGCCCCCCATGTGCCAGTGGGCAGATTGTTGCGTTCTATACACATGTTACATCCCCATGATCCCCAGCAATTAGTGCCTGGACAATGATGCTTGGGAAATTCGGTAGCAGTTCGGTTAATCGGATCCACGAAGCGCATACCGTCCCGGTCGTGTTGCACCGTCGCCACAGTATCCCGAGTGGCTTCTAAAAGGTCAAGACCGAAGGAGGGGATCGCTTGGCACGTCTCCTTCCAGTAATCCATCCTAGTACACTGAAAGAAATCGCGGACAGCGGTCTCTGCCAGCACACGTCGAACGAGGTTACCCGAGGGAAGATTCGCAGCAGCGCTGATGTTCTCAAGAGTGACACCAGTAACAACTTCAGTGCCCTCGCCCTCGCCCTCGCCTGCTGGCTCGGCTTCCGCTTCCCAGCTATAGTACGGGCAAACTCTCATAACGATATCCTTAAGGCGAATCGCCATCACATCCTCAACTCCCGTGACTCCACACATATCCGCAAACCTCATAAACTCGATCGCGTGCCCGATCTCCTCCCGCTTCGCCTCGACCGGATGAACGATCTTGCCGAGAAACAGGTACTGAAGGAGCGTCTCGAAGCTGCGAACCGAGACTACACCCTCAAGTTCCTCCAAGGTCGCCGACTGTTCTTCGCCTTCGCGGAACTTGCCCTCGAACATGGCGGCGAAATAGGGGGATTGCGCGCACAGGAGACCTTTGGGGACTTTGTATTCTTTTGCCCAGTCTGCGCCTGCGATTCGGATGGTGACTTGGGGGCCTGTGTAGAGGTGGAGGACACTGTGATGGTGTTAGGAAGGAGGACCGCGTCTTGTGTATGGATGGATACTTACGAGCTGGCAAAGCTGTCTGGTGGGACCTCGTGAAGGCTCTCCTTTGATGGTGTGGTAGTTGGCAGCATACTGGTCGGCTTTGCGCAAGAGGTTGGAGAATCCTTGGGCTGGAATTGCAGTATGATTTGAGAACGCTCGCTGGCGTCCATGAAGAAGTTGCGGAGTCGGAAGATTGACCAGAGAGTTGGGTTGGTGTTGAATGAATGTCGTGAAAGTGAGGAGCGGGGAAGGAGTAGAGAAACGATCTCAGGAAAGAGATACGGTTCCAAGTTAAAGGCGCAAATCAAAAGCGGTGAAATAGTGCAAGAACGTGAGTTGGCGAGGTGGTCAGAAATCTCAAATAGCGGTCTCTGGCGTTAGATGATGGTTGAAGTTCAGAGAAGGTGAGAAGCATAAGCATCTCCCAAGGCTGAAGCAGTCAGATGAAGTGAATATGAGTGCAATTTACTGGTAAAGTTGGCTCTGAAGACCGATTCATTAAGATGTCGTCAAGTACCCGGGTATAAATGAGTAACATCTCGCCTCACCTAATTGAAGCACTTTCAGTATTGTAAAGACTCTGACATATACCTCCGTACAGCACTCACGGTTGAAGTTTGCCTAATTGGTCCTCAAGTTGCTAGGAGGAATCTTCAAAGACATTAAGTTTTTGATTTCTAGTCTTGTGAGGCAGTTTGGAGAGCCCCATATTGACTGCTTACTGCAAATTCCGAAGTCCGCTGGATACGATCTACCGTAATATGCTCAATCCAAGCACTAAACCCAACTGTGGCAATCTCGAGTTAGGGGTGGTTTATGTAGCGCATGTTGTGCTTCCCCTATATGCTTCTAACCACACCTTCTACCTCTAGACTTAGGTAATTATCAGCTCCTTCTTACTAATAGGTTCGATAAAGCGCGTCTCCGAACTGAAACTTTGCAAATATCTCAGTACTTTCTTCGTCTCGTCGAGTAAATCCGCCAAAAACCCAGGGATATCCCGTATCTCCTGGTAGAATTTGGGCTTATCGCACCGAAGATATCCTTCGACGGAAGCTGCGGCGAACAGTTTCCGAACAGGATGGCCATCTGGCAGCTTCCACGCTGATTTCAGATGCTGAGATGAGACACAGAACATGTTACTATCCCCATGCCTGTAGCTTTCCCATGTGTAGTCAATCGGCGCGGGGTTTTCAAAGATAATGTTCTTGATGTGCTCTGCAATGACTGTCTGCTCAAAGGATCATGAATCAGTAATGATATTTTCTTGGCTTGTTCTGAATGGAAAAAAAGAAAAAGAGACATGACAGGACGTACCTCCATTCCGGTAACCTCCACCATGTCCGCCAATCTGGCAAAATCCAGCGCCATGCTAATCTCCTCTTCTGGCTTCATTGAGGGGAAGGCCAATTTGCCAAGGTAAATCCACTGAACTAGAAGATCGAAACTTCGCGTAGTGACAACCTTATCACTGTCATCGATGGGCTCTAGGTCACAAGACTGCTCTTCTCCTTCTTTAAATTTGCCCTCTTCAAACATCTTGGCAAAGTATCGAGATTGCTTGCAGAGGAGATTTTTGGAAAGCTTGTATTCGCTACCGTTGTCACCGCCGACATGGATGGTGACCATAGGACCGGAGTACAGTGGAAGTGGCCTTAGAGATTTGTTAGCTGACATTCTTAAATCGGTCAGATACATTAGCTTACGACTTGACAAAGGTGTCGCAGCTTGCATCTTGCAAGATTACCATAGGACTTTCGGCCATAATTGGTGTGAAGGGGGTAGCGGGATAGCAGGAGTTCGATTTTGCTATGTTCTTCAATGTCGAATCCCTAGAACACGTCGAGAGTAAATAAAAGAGGGTTCGAGAGTTGTGCGGATCAAGAAGAAGAGCAGATTTGGATGTCAAAGGCTAGAAGGTTTGCCTTTAAATAAGAAGCAATTCACACTTTCTCGGCCTATCACGTGTTTGACCGGCTTGACCTCTAGCTACTGGAAGAACCTCTATTAATTCACACTTTCTTAGTCTATCACGTGTTTGACCGGCTTGCCTACTTAGCTAGAGTTAATAATTGGAAGAACCTCTATTGAATCCTAGACATGAAAAGTTGAAAAGGGAAGTTTAGGGATTTTGTTACATATCGTAAGCCTAGAGAAGCTCTAGAGAAGCCCTATACTCCACTCCATAGGTTTCCCCTATAGGAATTTATTTGCAACGAAACTTATAATACAAATATAATCAGCATAGATGTGAAGTCTAGGATTATAAGAATATTGCAAACAAATTGCTATAAAGAAAACTAAACTTATAACACAAATAGAGTTGATATAGGGGAAAGCTCTGCGATTATAAAAGTGTTGCAACCAATTACTAGAGGGGAGGGGAACCCTGGGGAGTATAGGGCTTCTCTCAAGCCTCCCTAGCTCTCCTAGGGCTTGCGACATGCAACAAACCGATATAGGAAGGGAAAAATCACAAGCTACGATTGAATCACCTGACCATCCTAGAAGTCCAAGGCTTTATGGGATTAAGAATCAAAACGCCAGAAACTATACTAACATCAAACATACAACATGGCAGCTAAAAGAAAATTGTTGAAAATGAGGCGATTTTGCATATACTATACAGCGATTCGAAACCCAAGCATCACATGACTACCTTACAAAGAAAGACCATTCCACCTACTTACTTTTAACACTTCCCATAATCATGCGCTCGCATCCAACCATCTAAACACAATAATAAACAACCCATAAACTTCGCGCACAGAACCTCACTTCTCCTTCTCAACTATACACCAAACACCAAAGCTTTCTCCCTACTCCCTACCTCTTACTCCGTATACTATAACACAAACACGCGTCTTTCTCAAACCAAACACTAAACAGCACATCTCATGCTGTACCACCAAGCCTCGTAATCTAATCCCCCTCCCCCTATCTTAGCTAAAAACAAAAAGAAAGAAAAAGAAAAACCAAGAGTACAGTAATCTGTGAAAAACTATCATGGTACGAACGGGCCTTGCTAGTCATGTGATGCGTCACGTGTTAGGCCCCCACCCCACAAACTATCTAATTAACTATTCCCTAATAAATACCTTTCATTCCTCGCGTTTATCTTATTCCCTAAATACAAGACATTAAGCTATACTGCACTATACTCGTCCCTTGACAAAAACTCACAAATTCCAAAATAGCTGGGCTGCCTGTCCTGTCCTATCCTGCGGTGTAACAGCGTCCACGTGCAAGCCGAACAAACGGCAACGGCAACGCGCATGCATATCATACGAGTAAACTTGCGTTCCCGGGCCCTGGGCCCTGGATATCGGATATCGGATAGCATCATGAGGGGCAGTGCAGTGTAACGAAGTAGAGCATAAGAGGGGCAGTGCTGTGTAACGAAGTAGAGGCAGAGCTGAAGCGCTGAGTTGACGGTCTGTGGATAAATAAATATAGAAAGAAGAGTATGGATATAGGGAACTATGGGCGGGACTGGGACTGGGGATAGTAAGTGAAGTGAAGTGAAGTGAAGTGAAGTGAGATATATGAAATATCCCTAGGATTTCTGGGTGTATAGATAGCTATCAGGAACGTACACGCGGTTTCTTACTAAAATCCGCTATAAGCGTATTATAATATACCTACAGGGTGCTGCCACGAGACTTGCAAAAACATAGCTAAAGCAAGGTATTAATTGGCTGAATAGATCCTTGGATACGATCATTTATGCCTTATTTAGGGATCAAACTGCTAAGAAATAGGTTTATATACTAGATTAAGAATATTCCGAGAGCTGGAGTCCATACAAGCCTAGTAAAAGGCATACAATTCTGTTTTTGCAAGTTTCATGACAACCCCCCTGTAGGTACTTATTATAGCGAGTATGCTTATAACGCGATATTTCCTATAAATAACAGCTTGCTAGTAACACACCCCTAATACTATGCTGAAACGATATAAACAGAAAGTCTTTCAAACCAAGTGCGCTTCTTTAAAGACTTAGTAGATAGAAATACTTCGTAGTATTATCATCCTAGGTACATTAATGACTCCGTACATCGATCATAATAGAAAGCTTTTAAGTTCAAGTCCGCTCGCTTATCAGATAACCTTACTCCTTATCACAACAAATATCATCCCAAACCTCTCTCGAATCAGAAAAAGGCACCGTAAAACAGAACCATCACCCAGGACAACGCAACATAGCATGAATCAATAAACAAATATCCGCACATTCCTAGTTTCAAACATGACTCAGTCAGGTCTTCTCTTCAAAAGCATAGAACCAAAATCACAAGGCCGTTCATTGAACCTATCGCAAGCACTAGCAACTCCAGTTTCAAAATACGAGCATACGAGCGAGCATACAAAACAGTCCGTTCCGCATCAAGTCTCGACTCTTGACGTTTCATTTCATTTCAACAAAAGTGATTTTACTTATTTCACTTATTAACGATTCAACGATTCAACAATTCAGAAGAAAAGAACTTCCCCTTTTCTAGAATCATAACCGGGCCGGGTTAGGAAGCCGGCAGATCTTATGCTTTACGGAGGAGTACTAAATTAGGGCCTTTCCGCTGCGGGACGCTGGGCCCTAACATTTAGCAGGGCGCTAGAAGCTTCCAGGACCCGCTGCAAAGGCTCTATTCATTGGTATGTAGAGCCTCCAACCGGGTAAAGGTTTAAGCTACGGAGTAAAGACCCGTAAGTAAGTGAAAGCAACGAAGTAAGGCCGGCCGGACCCGCAGCGATCCCACTTTTAAGGCCGCTACTGTAGAGGTCGCAACGATCCCACTTTTAAAGAAAGCCGTTAAGAGGTATAGTGGCACGGAGTATGGGGAAAACTGGGACTGGGAACGGAGAAATAAATTGCCATAGTACGTGGACTCGGGGCAGTTGGCGGCGACTGCGCCGAAGGAACAATTGGATTGATAAGATGGGAAAATTGCGCGTGGGAAAATCGCGACTGACATGGAGGTGCTTGTATAGATAGCCGTTATTATTAAAATATTCTAAAGCGCAGTTAAATCATGCGCCTTGCCCAATCCCGTAGGTATCTATCTGCCGTGGTAAATGAGGCTGGTGTCCACCTCCCGTTTGCTTCCAATTGTTCCCATTTCCAAATATCAAAATGCGAGTAAATTGTCCGGCTAGTTCAGACGGTCTCGCGCTCAGTCTTGTTGCCGCTTCTGCTCTGGCGCGCCTTGTCGGACCATGGGAAATGCGCGACGGGGATGACGAAGAACGAGTTGCTGGATGAGGGTTAGCTGGAACTTTGATAACTGGGAGGGAGGATTTACCTGTCGTCTGCGAGACCAGCCAGGGCATTGTACCAGGCCATGAATGCAGCGAAGAGACCGAAGTAACCTCCAGCTTTATTGCAGGGTACGTTGGGAGCACCCGCATCACTTTGTTGGAAGCGAGCAATAGCGAGGAACAAGAAGGCCAAGTCCAGGAAGAAGAATAGGAAGAAAAATGCGACGGTTGATCTGAGCGTGCAAACAAGCAAGATAGTGGTGAAGATGAACCATCCAATGAGGAAGTATCCAAAGGCATTGTTGAAAGCGATTGTGCCGGTTACATCGGTTGCACTAGTTACATATGCGGCTTCAATGTCAAATCCACCTGGAGTGAGAACGATTGCCAAGGAAATCCAGAAACCGCCGTAAGACGAGAGAGCGGTGGCACCAAAAGTGTTGCCGACAGCCATTTCCCTATTTGGGTGAATCAGTAAAAATTCACTTCTCGGAAAAGATACGGGTTCGTAACATACCACATGCCAGCAAGCAATTGAACCAGACCACCGTACCCAAACGCCGCTGCGACAACCATATTTGGTGTTGTGACGCCGCGGACCCCAATGTTGATCAGGGACAGGACAAAGGTGGTGAGGGCGAAAGCGCTCAGACCGAGGGGAGCTGGATTGGCAAACTTGCGGTGGGTGGTTGGTTTGTAGAGACCCGGCTGGAATTCACCCCCGAACGCTGGGTAGCGTGCTGATTCTCCGGTGTTGGTGTGCGCAAGAGGGTTTCCGCCGTAATCGTACCCGCGGGGTGCTGTGTTGTTGACGCCATTGAGTCCATTGTTGGCATGATCTTGACTGGCAGTGTCTTGAGTGTATTCTTTGTTGAGACTTGGATCCGCGGTACCTGTGGTTGTGGCCATCTTGAATGGGAAGCTGGTTCTTTCTGAAGCTCTCTGGATGTGGGTGAGGAATGTTGTAGTAGCTCGATAGGCCTGCTGTAGCTAATGATATTACCCTTTGGAGACCTCCCGATTAAAAGCTCACGTCAAATAATAAAGCGGTGGAAGGAGAGATATCGAGGAATATATAGCTTTGCAAGGGCAGACCGCTGGCGAAGTGGAGGGAGCTATTCAATGCAGTCCGGGGGGTAAGCTCACTGGTGGGGATGTGCCAGTTAAGGGATAGCGGAACGGGCATGCTCAGTTCTGGTGGGGAAATATGTAATATTCGACACTAATCGGGCGCATCCATGATCCGGTCAACGCAAGGAGTATGGTATGGTCATGGGGCCCCCTGCTCCACAATAGTCTAATGCTCCTACAACTAAGCCATAATTGTGTCCCCTGGTTAGGGGGACACGGTTATTCGACGTTGGTAACAAGCCGCCGTTATGCCATGCCATGCCATTTCATCTCCGTGCTCACTGCCATGTTCTTTGCATAATTTTGTCTGTTATTTACGGCAGCACTAGTGTATTATCCATGTGGCTTCGGAGTTACAACACGTGTTTCCAAACTCGAGAAATCGGTTGACGCGTCTGCTACACAACGCAGTACTGTTCTTACAGATATCAATGATCTACGGATCTAAACCCCACAGCGCAGCAATAGTTGAAGCCAAGTGGACAATGGCTTCGGCATATGCATATCTGTGGTCAGCGTGTCATCAATGGCGTACTCTACTCGGAAGGTCTGGTCAATAACAATTCAGAGATGCGGAGAGCTCTAGCTTACCCCAGAGAGTGGACGAGATACCGTAGATGACATGGTTACACATCTTCGAGTCCGTATCAGTATCAACGCCGTTCCCGGCTGTTGGAACGGACGCTGTTCCAGCGCCCTACAATAACATTTCTTACCTTAGCCTGCACAGAAAGTTAATTGTAGCGATAGTTTCAGTAAATTTAGACACAGTTTGGTATGCGAGACCCTAAAGGGCCGTGGAAGGTTCCAAAGTCCATGGGATCAGGGTTCATCGACCTGCAGGACATTTACCCTGTCCAATAATCTATTAAACCTGATCAATTGGAATACACACCGAAAGCTTCTAGGATGCAGGCTGAAAGTTTATCTCGTACTTTGATAGTTTCGTCCAGAGAGCTAATAATAACGAGATATGCAGCTCTTTGACTGCCCTCATACGGAGTACCCTTCACCTTCATATCTACTGTAGCAAAGCAAAGCACCTCGGCTCGTATCCTCAACTGCGGGCCGCATGCATGTAAGAATCTTTGCATGCTGTAGAACCAACCCCCAACCAACCGATGTCCACTTCGGGACTGACTCAACACCAGAGAAAAATGAACTTTGCTCCAGGCTTTGCGCCAACAAAATATTTGGTAATCCCGAAAGATGATGATTTTGCGATGATCGCGGCTTTCCAAGCAACGGCAAATACTGCTGGACGACCAATCAACACACCGCCTCTCGTTAATTAGATCATTCATCTCCTTATTAGAAATTGTTGAGATCAAAAGCCCCCACGAGGCCACGACTTTAGATTGCGGGCAGCATATCACTCTTTGCGGGGCTTGGTGCGGGGAAGTCAGGCCACTACTCTAACAACAACCATTTAAAGTCGATCAATACGAAAAGTTTTGACTGGTTCCATTTTCTAAGCAATAGAGTACTTGAAGAAGCTTTTGAAGGTCTAAGATTAGACTGCATTATTGCTAAAGAAAAAACGTATAAAACTCATACTCGAGTATATCCATAGCTCTTTGCGCTTCAAGAAATAGCTCTCCTCCCTCCAAATATCTCCTGTCGTATAACCACATCGAGTACGGCGAGCGAGCCGGCGGATGCCTGCATCCAGAACAGAACCGGAGCTGGGCCCTCCACTCCACCAATGACTGAAGACTTTCCCATACCAACAGATACCAACATGCATTTGCTGATGCACTGCAACCACACGCACGTCGTCGCCCAGAATGAATCCCCAGCCTCGGCAACTCTTGACGACTATTACCCCCCCCCAAGAAAAATGAAAACCCCAAAGGTCAAGTAACACACACCAGAATCCTCACGCCTCGCCAAGCGCCATGAACGCCAAAAAAGCCAAGAACCGTAACAACTCAAATTTCTGACATTCCGACATTCCAAAATAAACAAACCGCCACTGGAGTTACTCGGTAATAAGAGTGTTCACTGTTCACTATTTACGCAGATCATAGGCCGGCCGAATGGAGATTCCCCGTAAATCCTCGCGTCTGCGTCCACCACTCCACACAGCCTCATTCTTCTCCGTACGAGTAATGATTCGTGAAACATTTTCCTGTCGTAATACGAATTTACTACTTAAGCGCACCAGGCGGGAGAGCTAGAAGTAGAAGGATATACTCCGTACTCGAGTAAGATCGCACTACTGTCCACTTCGAATCCACATTCCGCCTCCGCCGCCGGCCTTGCATCCGAACCTCCCCTCCTCCACCTCTCCATTCTCCACAACCCCCTAACCGCCTCCGGGTAGAAAGTACCCGAGTCTTTCTCTATACAAAACACGTGATTCTCTCATCCCATAGGATGGGATATCCGCATCATCCAGGCGCGAGCTTTGCGAGATGATGCTTATGCTTACTTGCACTGTAAAAACCTCCTTGCGTCAGATTTCTGCGCCAGATTCGGAATCCTACCTACCGATCAATACGTTCCGATAACAGAGGCCGAACGCAGTACGACGTTTCGTTGCATGTATACATGCATGATGCACAAGACTTCAGGCTCTTCAGCGTGCGTCCCGATAGTTCGGGTCAGCAGAGCGTATTGGTGTGGAAGGAGATGGAGGATGTTTGGTTGTTGATAAAGGGGGGCATGATTTGGGCTTAGATATCAGAGGGATGTTGTTGAGAAGTCTTTTAATTGTTGGCTGGTGGCAATGCTCGACTGTGTTTGATGATTTGTAAATGCTGTTATACACGTAGTCTTCTTTATCGATTTTGTTTCGAGTGACGCAATTGAGAGGCATTTGCTTTTATTTTGGTCGTTGATTTGCTCAGTCTGCTTGGGAATACCAATTCTGTAGCATAAATACTGCGCTTTTGATTACCGTTCTCATTTATTAGCACTGTGTAATTTATACCCGATGCGTGTTCGAATCTCATTCGCGATATTATAGAAGCGGCTTTTCTTTCATCTCATAGCTATTTTCAAATGCTTCGCTCAGAACGTAAGTTTGAACGTCTCCATGAACCAGGCCCTTCTTCACCGTGTTCAGAGATCTAACCTCAAGCAACCCCCTACTTCGCAGCAATTTTTGCCTTCCATGCTTTTAAAGAGGAAAACCAAAGTCTATGGCTTCGGAGAAAACCACGGTGTCGTCTCGATCCAGAGCATCAGAGCTGGAGCCCTCACGCAGGAGCTGTGGTGCAACATATTGACTTTCCCTTCCACGACGCCTGAAGCTCATCTCTCAGCAATCTTGGAAATCGTAGCTTACCACGGGGATAAAATATTTCATTTCTGAGCTCACAGAGCAAATCAATTCGAAAGGTATATCGCCAAGAGATAGCAGCGATGGAGAAGAACATCTGGATCCCTCGAGAAGCAAAATGAGCGAGCCAAACTCTTGGGCACTAGCTCAAATCGGGCATTTAATTTCCTTGCAACATCTAATGTGTGAATCTGCTATAGTCAGAACAAACGCCACTTTTTTGGAAGTTCAATTCAATATGCCTTGGATACCTACCATGTCAGGTATATAAGCCTGCCATCGACCCCCGAGCCAAACATATTCTGCACAGCACAAAAACCTCCGCACTTGACGACAAATTTGCCTCTCTTACAACACAGCCAGCTGATAAGGGATCGATCAGAGTACGATTCTAGAATGTGCAGAAAAGGTCTGCGGGACAAATACCGCCTGTCAGACGACAACATGTCAACCAACAACATGTCAACCAACAACATGTCAACCAGCAGCATGTCAACCAACAACATGTCAACCAACAACATGTCAGCCAACAACGACCCCAAGAGCATGTCAGATGCTCTTCCATACGACGACTTCATGAAATCGTAAGTTTCCAGAGACACAAGAACATGCAACACTGGCTAATAACTGAGCAGGCTTCTCCCCATGTTCTCCGGACCCCAAGTAACCATCCGCGTTGGCGAAAACGGCCCCGCGTACCACATCTCGAAAAACATCCTATGCACAAATTCACCCTATTTCTCAGCCATGTTTGCAGCGGGGCACTTCAAAGAAGGCGCAGAAGATTCCGCGGTACTGGAAGAGATCGAGGGCGTTGTTACACCCGGAAGCTTCCAGGCTTTGGTGCAATGGTAAGTCCACCGTCTTCAACAATATTCTTTCTTCTTAGTCAATTTTGAAGAAGCAATGGCAATACTGATTTTATAATCGTGGCTAGGTTATACAGAGGCCGGGTTACGTTTCCCGTCTCCTTGGAACCAAAGGAGGAAATTTCTCAGATCCTCGAGTTTGTGCGTCTGGCGGATATGGCTGGAGTGACGGGTGTCGACGACGCCATGAGCGAACGCCTGAGAGTGATTTTCGGCTCGTCCCCGCCTCCCACAGCACGCAACAAAAGGTACGATTCCGCCTCCGCCCCATTTTCTACCAGGTGTAACTAACTCACAGCTCCCGCCTCCTAGGCGCCATCCGTCGACGTTCCACCTCCACCAAACAACTATACGATTCCGCCTCACTTTCTAGGTGTAATTGACACACAGCTCCCGCTCCCTAGGCGCAACCCGTCGACGTTCCACCTCCACCAAACAGCCATCCGATTCCATCTTACCCACCGACGTGGTACCCCCAGCCCCCGCTTCCACCTAACGCACAGCCGCTACCGCCCCATTTCGCCCAAAACTTCCCCTTCAATGCACAGGCAATGGGCATGGCACCGCGACACCCAAACCACCCACCACCCCAAACGAGCAGCCACAGAACTCCCGGCCAGAACACTGCCTACATCACGTCCCTCCACATCGCCCACGCCTCCGAGTTACATCCCGATAACCCGGTGCGGCGAATGGTTGCCAAGGCCGCTGTGGAAGGGTATTTGCGTAATCCGGACTTTGAGTTTCAGGATAACGTGACGGATACGCCTAGTTTTGCGAGGGATCTGCTGAGGGAGGTGCAGGAGACGCTGCATGGGCCTGAGGCTGGGTATTTTGTTGATCCGATTACGGGGAAAGCGTTTCTTGTTGGTTCGTGAATGCTTGCGTTGGTGCTTTGGTGCTTTGGGTATGGGGTGGATGAGATGGGGATTTTGCTTGGAGTAGATGTGATGATGGTATAGACGTATTTTTATACTGGAAGAAGGTTGATGAACGGGGCTATGTCTAATTGTCGGGCGAAGGCCTGACTTTTTGGTATAGGGCCAGATAGAAAATACTAGCAATGAGACTCTTTAAATTTTGGATATCGAGCTGGCACATGAAATACAGTAATGATTCTACTATCTATTCAATTATGAGTTGACTGCAAAACACGCGTCATGCACTGCTTCTTCGAAAGTGTTCATGTCCCTATTCACATCATTTCACCTCGCTTACCAAGTACCCCGCTCAACCTCCGCCTTGCTATTTCCCAACAACCCTATTCACATCATATTCACCGCAGCATATGGAACTCAAGCAGTCATACCTGCGTGTGGGATTGTGTATTTGATGAGTCATCGACCACCATAAGAAGAAAAATCCCTCCCAAGCTGACCCTCCAAGAAACATCCAGCATCCAGCATCGCGATGAAGCATCCGCAATCCCACGAACGCGAAGAGGCAAGCTCTCCAGCCATGTCTCAACCTACGCTTAACAACCTAGACGCTGAATTCTACAGGTTAAGTTGTCAATTTCACAAAACGGAAGAAAAGAGTCGTGATTTGGAAAACCAGAGTCGTGATGCGCAAATCAAGGATCGACTTACTCTCTTGGAAAGCCAGTTGCTTACGGCATCCCCCAAGCCAGAGGTCGCGGGCTCGGTGGATGGCATGGATGGTAACCACGGCAAAGATCCTACGCCTGCAGGACGCGAAGGAGCAAGCTCTCCAGCCATGTCTCAACCTACGCCTGACGAGCTAGACGCTGAATTCGACAGGTTGAGTCGTCAATATCACGAAATGCAAGAAAAGAGTCGTGATTTGCTAATCGAAGCTCGACTTTCTCTTTTGGAAAGCCAAGCAACCCTTCAACCCGTTATGGCATCCCTCAAGAGACAGCTCGCGGGTTTGGTGGGTGGCATGGATGGTAACCGCGGCAAAGATGCTAAGCCTGCAGGAAAAGCATCTGAGAAGCCGACTCCTGACTTGATACACAAGGCCAAGGATACGATCCTTCTTGGCCCCGTGTACGGTTCTACTTCGGCGTATGTATTCACCTCCTCGGATTCCTCACATCGCGGCAACCTCCGTGCTTTGGCTGACATATCTCCAAGGATGCTGAGCCTGTACAGCAGTCCTCAGGTCTTGATCCGTGTTGGCGATGACGGCCCGGAATTCAGTATTGCGAAGGAGCTCCTCTG
Source organism: Lachnellula arida (assembly GCA_007821475.1). Lineage (NCBI taxonomy): Eukaryota > Fungi > Ascomycota > Leotiomycetes > Helotiales > Lachnaceae > Lachnellula > Lachnellula arida. The sequence continues at coordinate 4,990 of QGMF01000548.1, read as the reverse complement.
CACCCAGTCACCCTTCTTCGCTATCATGTTCAAGGACGGCCCGCCATTCAATGGTACGAAGGAGTTCCTCTACGCCAAGTATCCCTACTACACTGCCATGGTCAAGGATGGTCGATTCAAGGAGGTTCGTCAAGATCTGCTTTCCATCTCGAGTTGTCTCATGTAATCATTTCCTAGCTTGAGACATTATTCATGGACCTCGTGCTGACTTGCGGATAGGGGGAGAACAAGGCTACCCTGAGCCTCGTCGATGGCATCATCTCCGTTGCCAGCTTCGAGACCTTGATCAAGTGGCTGTATCGTGGCCGTGCAGACTTTCCAAAGGGCTTGACGGCTACGGAGGAGATCAGCAAGGTGGTTGAGTTTGCCAGACTGTGTGATATGGTTGGAGTGACCGGCATGGAGGAGATGCTGGCCGCCGATATCAAATCCCTTTTGCTAAAGGAGCCTCCTGTTGCCTCAGAGCCAGCTGCAGTCGAGAGTGAAAGCATTAAGCGTGGGCCATCAAAGATGAGTTGGTCTACCCTGTTCGCACCGCTCACCGACCCTCTGTCGGGAGTCCGCTCGTCTCTGGTTGAGCCTTACACGTTCGAATCAATGATGGCTTCTCTACCAGCTGGCACGCCGGATCCCTATAAGATAATCGACAATATCGACGAACTCAACTCGCATCTGCCAAGATTCGGGTGCGGCTACATGCCCGACCGCGACGAATTCACCAGGCCCGTCCTGCGTTCGCATTCAGCTCACTACACCGACCACATTCTCCCCGCACATCTGCACGCCGTTTCGAAGTTGCCCAAGGGCCATGCTGTCCGACAGATGCTCGCTACTGCCGTCGTCAAAGAATACCTGAAGCCGATCAACGGGATCTGCAAGTACATCTATGAGATGAATGACATTCCTTCGCTTGCCCGAGATGTTTTGGAGCAGGTCAAGGCTGTTCTGGATCATGGACGGGATTCTTTCAAGGATCCGATCACTGGGGTAAAGGTTAATTATGGAGGTTTTGAAAAGAGTACTAGGGGCTCTCGAACTCGTCTTGATGACTCGGATAGCGATTATTAACCGGCGTAGCTAAGGCGGGGTAGTCTGTATACACGTCTTGTGATATGAGATGAGTGTTCTTGAAACCTTGAGACTCGTTTTGGGGAGAAGTGGTAGTAAAAGCGGATGTCACATAACTTGGTACAGAACAATAAAGTCTTTTGCGATAACAGATGCCGGCGATTGAAGTGCATTGCCTCTATATCAAATTTAACTAATCTGACAAGCTTTAATAAACCTCTCGGTGGAGTTGAAAACTGTTATTATGTGCGTCATACTGGACTTTATGTGTTTAGCGAATGTCAACGTAAACAAAAAGGCGCTCAGGGGCTGGGCTGTTGCTACTCTACTGTAGCCTGCTACCCCGCATTTTGCGGGGCAAGATGATCCCCTCGTTTCATCCCTTGACCACGACCTTACTCACCTCCCACAACATGTTCTAAACAAACATCACACCTGCAGAACGAAACCAAACACCAACATGACCATCTCAATCGCTTCCGTATCCCTCGAGCACCACCGCGAGACCCTCGGAATCGGCGACCCCGCCCCTCGCATATCCTGGCGTTTCGCAGGCGACTCGAAGGATTGGGTACAGAGCGCCTACGAGATCGAAGTCTCACGTCCAAACGCACAAGTCTACAATATCATCAAGAAGAGCGAGGATTCCGTACTTGTGCCATGGCCATCTGTGCCGCTCAAATCTCGAGAGAAGGCCAGTGTGCGAGTGCGCGCTTTTGGTGGGGTATCGTCCCAAGCTACGGAATGGTCGAGCGCTGTGGAAGTCGAGACTGGGCTATTGGAAAAGGAAGATTGGAGTGCGGCATTGGTTGGGGCTGAGAGGACCATTTCTACCAGAGAGTCATTGAGGCCTGCACTTTTTAGGAAGGATTTCGTGATTGGGAAGTCGGTCGAGAGCGCTAGGCTTTATGTTACGAGTTATGGGATATATGAGGCTTTCATCAACGGGAAGAGAGTGGGCACCCACGTCTTTGCGCCGGGCTGGACATGTTATAGACACCGCCTCTACTACCAGACGTTTGATGTCAAAGATTTATTGAAGAAGGGTGACAATGCGGTTGGTGTTGAGGTTGCTGAGGGGTGGTATTGCGGGCGCATAGGCTTCTCCAAAGTAAGGAACATATACGGGGACCAATTGGCAGTACTGGCCCAGCTTGAAATTACATATGCGGATGGAGAGAGTGTCACAGTAGGCTCAGATGGAAGTTGGAAGACCTCTGTTGGACCGCGGATTTCCTCGCAATATTATGATGGAGAGGAATACGATGCTTCGCAGGAGATTCCAGGGTGGAATTCAAGCCCATTCAGCGACGAGAAGTGGAAAGTTGTTGAGGAGCTGGAATTCCCTTCAGCGAACTTGCTATCTCCTGAAGGACCTCCTATCAGAATCATCGAGACTATCAAGCCGCAAAAGATCTGGAGAAGCCCTTCAAACAAAGTCATTGTTGATTTCGGACAAAACTCTGTTGGTGGAGTACGAGTGAGAGTAGCTGGGACGAAGGGCCACAAAATCACCTTGACGCATACCGAAGTACTAGAGAATGATGAAATTGCAACACGCCCTCTACGAGACGCTAAAGCAACTGATACCATAATTCTCTCCGATGAACCCCTCGAATGGGAACCAAAATATACGTTTCACGGGTACCGTTATGTTCAAGTAGAGAATTGGCCTCTGAATCACGGCTTGCCTAGACTTGGTGATCTTGAAGCGGTCGTTATACACACAGACATGGAACCAACCGGTTGGTTCGAATGCTCGGAGCCAATGGTCAATCAATTGCACAGCAACATTCGATGGGGTATGAGAAGCAACTTTGTTGGTATTCCCACAGATTGTCCCCAACGAGACGAACGTCTTGGATGGACTGGAGATATTCAAGTCTTCACTCCCACAGCCAACTTTCTCTACGATACTGCTGGTTTCCTTTCTAGTTGGCTCAAAGATGTAGCTGTCGAGCAATTTGACCATAACAACATCGTTCCTCAAGTCATACCGAATGTCATTGACGGCTGGGATGCTCAGGCAGTATGGGGAGATGTTTCAGTCATTACACCCTTGGAACTCTACAAGAGCTACGGAGACAAGAATTTCCTCATCAATCAGTTTCCCAGCATGAAAGCGTGGGTAGAGGCGATTCCACGAGGCGACAATATGCTCTGGGATCCAAATACTAGTCAATTGGGTGACTGGCTCGATCCTGATGCCCCGCCAGATAACCCAGGTGGCGGAAAGACTGATGCGCATCTTGTAGCTAATGCATACCTGGTGTATGTCACAGAGGTAAGTGCCAATCCCAAAGCTCTGTTCAGGAATTATTATACTGATCCCATATGCAGTTGCTATCTTATATATCCAGCCTACTGGAAAAGCCAAGTGAAGTACAACACTACACCCAACAAGCCGCTGCCGTGCGAGCCGAATTCCAAAAACATTACATAACGCCATCAGGGCGCCTGGCCCCGGATACACAAACATCCCTTTCCCTCGCCCTCTCTTTCTCGCTCTTCTCCTCCCCCTCCCAAAAAGCAGAAGCAGCATCCCGCCTGGCCAAGCTCGCGCGCTCAAACCGTTTCCGCATCGCGACCGGCTTCGCAGGAACACCTCTCATCCTGCCTTCCCTGACGAATGAAGGCTACACTCAGATAGCGTACCGCATGCTTCTTGAGAAGAAATGCCCGAGTTGGTTGTATACGGTCAGTATGGGCGGCACGACCATGTGGGAGCGCTGGGACAGCATGTTACCGGATGGTAGCATCAATCCGGGGTCAATGACATCTTTCAACCACTACGCGCTCGGGGCTGTTGGGGCTTGGCTTCATGCTTCCGTGGGCGGTATCTCGTCTTCTAACGCATGGAAAGATATTGTCTTTGCGCCTGTGCCGGGTGGCACGCTGACGAGTGCCAAGGTTGGGCATTTGAGTCCGTATGGGGCGGTAAGTTGTGAGTGGAAGATTGAGGAAGGCCGGTTTTGGATGAAGGTGCAGGTGCCGCCGAATTCGAGGGGCTTAGTGAGGTTCCCTGGGAAAGAGAGGGAGGAGACTAGGATCGGGAGTGGGAAGTGGGAGTTTGAGGGTCCGTTGGAGGGTGAGGAGTGGCCGCCGAAGAAGATTATAAGTCCGTATGCTATGTATAGTGATGATGATGAGTAGGAGGGACGGAATTATGTTGGAATGAAAATTGGATTGGGTAGAGAAAAGGACTGGGCAGGACAGAACAGGACAGGACAGGATAAAAATTCAAGGCATTTGGTATGAATTAATCTTTTCCGTTCCAACGGCATAAGTGACATTAAGAGCAAGAAAGTAAGCAACTCAAACGAGTAAATGAAACAACACAAGTCCATTAATCCACCCCCTTGCCCTCCCTTCCACGAACCCTGGTATTATACGCACGCACGCACGCACGCACGCCTAAGAACAAACCCATTTAACATCCACCCACCACTTCACCCCATTTCATCCTATTCCATTCCCCATCCCCCTAAATCATACTTGGTATTCCACCCCTTTATTCCTCCTTCTCCCCCATCCACCCTACCTTCTTACCTCCCTGACTACCCACCATCTCCGATACACACTATCTCCCAATACCCCTCACCACCCTGCTCCCGCATCTCAAATTCTATCCCAAGAACCTCACCTCCCTCTCCTCCTAACCAACACACATCAACACATCAACACAACACACACAACACACAACCACAAAAAGCGCCCCAGACAATCTAGAAGCTCATCACCGCTGATATTATACGCGCGCCGGGGCCCGGAGGGAAGTGCGTTGTAGGAATGTGAGGATTTTAAGCGCGCTAGCACTCTTCTTTTCTTCTCTTGTCTTTTTATTCATTTTGAGGTTTGGGGATGGGGAGGGATGGGATGGGATGGGAAGGGATGGGGATGAGGAAGGAATGGATGGGATGGG
>QGMF01000547.1:0-26073 GCA_007821475.1 Lachnellula arida | reverse complement strand
CTCATAACGTCATTAACGCTCTCTCTCTCTCTCTATCCATCTACCTCTTCCCTCCCACTCCACATCATGCATGCACGCATCCAAAAACCAATCAAGTAAAAGCAAGAAACCCCAAAGATATGCAAGTTGAAAGCAAAGAAAAGAAGAAAAAAAGGAAGAAGAAAAACCAAAAGGGACTTTTAACCAGTCAAGTCTGTATGACCCCCAACGCCTTGCTTGCTTGCTTGCTCCCTGTTCACTGTTGCATGCAATCTGTTCACTGAAAACTAAGAGAAAGGACTTCACTTAGATAGCCCAACTTCCCCTTCTCTCCCTCGCCCCCACACCCCACGCACCAGGACTAGCCAGTCCATCAACGCCCATATCAGGGTGTTGCCTCGCCCACTCGAGAATATAAATCCGCAGCGCCTTCCACCTTTTGCACTTCCCCCCACCCCCGTCCACTGTCCCAGGTGCATCAACCAAGCCAATATGTCCCTTTGCATTCTTCTTATGATCATCGCCCCTGAGTTCCCCGGGTTCAATTCTAGAGATCCTCGCAAGTTCCTCATCATACTGACGAGCTAGTGCAGGGTAGCCGAGCGATAGGTAATTATATACCTGTGTAACAAACGCATCGTTGAATTCAGCAAGCACCGATTCCTCGGCTTTTGACCTCGCTACTTCCGTTTTGAGTCTCTCATCTAAGCCCGTTAACATCCTTACACCCCCTGCGCCATCCCGAGGGGATTTTGCGCCAGAGGCCGAAGCAAACGCAGAGCTAAACGGATCCTCGCGTTCGTTACGCGGAGTCTGAATCAGCGCCGGTCCGCGCGTACTAGGAGTGATAAGGGCGCCTGGTTCATCCGCCACACAATAACCTCCCCAAAGCCCGCCTCCGTTTTCGCTTTTCCTGGGCTGGACATGCTGGACATCAATACGCTGATCTGACTCAAACTTCGTTGCCTTGGGAGAAGGGCACATTCTGAATTTGAGATCCGTGCCAAGCATAGGTGGTGAAGCAGCACTGCGCATACGGTCTAGCTCTGCTTCTTTGGCTTTGTTGACGGTTTTATTGACTGGAGGGGCGGTCATGCCGTTTGTCCAAAAGGGGTCTTGGAATGTGGGTTTCGTGGCCTCGTCTGCTATTTTCTGGTTCGTTTCCTCCTCTCTCAACCGATTGAGCTTTTCCTGGTGGGCTTGCATTTCCTTCGCCGCCCAGCCCACATCTGTGGATTGTCTACGTAGAGACTTATGGTTGTGGTGAAGGAGTCCGACCCCCTCCACTTCGTCTTCATCTGAAGGCTCCTCATTGTAAAAATGCTCTACTATTTCGTAGGATGTTTCGTTCGGAAAGGCGGCGAGCGCTTGTTCGCGAAGCTGCTTCTCAGCTGCTTTGGCAGCGAGCGCGAGGAGGTAGCCGGAGAAACGGTCATCACAGCTTTCGCGGGTGCGGGCGAGTTGTAGGCGCTGGATAGAATCTTCAGATGAGCCTAGGGATCCTGAAAGAGACGGCGTGCCGTCACTATCCTCCTCATCTTCTGGGCCATCTTGGGACTCGGACGAGTCTATGGTTTCCAGCTCTGGCTGGTAGGAATCCTGTCTCGTGCTCCGTCTCGTATTAGGATGTGGACGCATTGAGGGCTGTCTGCGAGGAGGAAGGGGCGGTATTTGGGTGGAGTGTATGTTGGCAGCGCTTTGGGTTGGGGTATTGTGTGGAACCGAAGAAACGGGAACGGCGGGAGGCCGTGGCGCTCTCCGCTTGTCATGTGTGTATATATTTGGGACTCCAGGTGTAAGATCAGTCTATCAGACACAAGTCAGTAAAGATATGTGGATATTGGCATAAAATCAGAACACTCACCTTGTCAGTTGGCAGCGTGGCAGGCCTCGAGTCGCCCGCCTTCTTGGACCTCTTGGAGGTCTCAATCAAATCTGGAGTAAACTTTCTCCTAGGCTTTGGGGGTTCTGAAGGAGGGGAGCTCTTGGGGATAGAGTTGGGCGTCGACTCGGGGGTAGGTAGAGCTCTTGAACCGGAGTGCTTGCTGCTCTTAAATGTAGTCTCAACAGGTTCCGGGACGAAACGGCGTTTTGAGGGAGGAGCTGCTTCCTTTCCCTTGTCTGCTGCTGATGTTGCAACATTCTCGACGTTGAGCACATCTTCCTTTCTGCTTTTGCGACTTGTCGTTTCCACGGGTTCTGGAGCGAATCGTCGACTTTTCTTGACCGATGTTTCGACTGGGGTCGGTGTAAACCGCCTGGACGATGGCGGGGGTGAGGTGTCTGACATATTCTTGACACAGAGTTGGTGGAATTGATGGATGGACCCTCAATTCCTATTTTCGTGAATACTGGGCTGCATTCCCTGGAAAAGTAACGATTGTGCTTGTGATCAAAAGTTTGGATGGGTGCAGAAGAAGTAGATGCAGATGCAGATGCGGGTTGTGTTGTGACGCTTGTGAATGTGGATCCTTGAGCTGGGCCCTGACGTGGATGTACGAATTACCATTGGACCACCGACAAGTATAGAGCTCTCAAGCGGCCAAGGCGGACAATAGCGTATCTGATAGCTTAAGGTACTAACCTAACCACCCCCCTTTTTGCATATAGGGAAGCTATCCAATATGTGTTGAATACTATACCCTCATGTGATGAGAACCAAGTACTTTTTATTGCAGGGTAGAGCGTTCGTGGCATGAGTGCAGTACAGTACGTAATCCGGGTTGAGTTTGAATACTCGTATACCCATGCAGCTACGGGAATCCTTAACCACATTCCTAGGGAAGAATTTTTTTGTCACATGGTGGGATGATCAAGGAGTGTAATGTCCGCATTGAAGAAAATGGGAGAATTCCAGATACGTTTTCACTTTCTTTTGCTGGGGGAATGTGATGAATCAAACAACGCGGGGTCTGGGGGATAAAGTCTCATCTCATGTGGGGTGCCACGTTCAAGGGGCTCGAGTCTCACAGGGAAAGTCGGGATCGGTATTCCCCAAGTATGCTAGACTGAACTACGTTAGCTGTTTCATCAGACCATTCAGCTTCAGGTACTATAAGGCCATCAATATTATTATTATCTGCATATTCAAATTCACCTCCAACAAATTCAGGTATTTCTGCTTTGTAGGTATGCTCCGTCCGTCAACGCCAAACCTCCATCTACTGACAGTGGGAACTTAAATGAAGTACAAGAACGAGCGTAGAAAATCAACGCAATGCAGAAGTAGAAGCATGCCAGCTCCCAATAAAAGTACATGAACGAAAGTTAGAACCCCTCCACAAGCCTTTGAGATGCATCAACTATGCATAAATCGCACCGTCAAAACCTGATCACTTCACAAAAATCCCCATGACCAGAATCGCCATCCATTCTCATTCTCATCCTCACCCTCACTTGATCTTGCGAGAGTTCTTCTTTCTTGGCAGACCAGCAGCCCTCCTTGTTTCACGGTCTCCTTCAGCCAACCATCTGCTAGCCTTGACCAATTGTACGACGTTGACAAATTGCTTGAACGCCATAACCGGAAGGCTGACTCCAGCGACAACCCATGGCACGAACGAGTCCATCTTGTTCGCGCGTGCCAGTTCTAATGCTGCTGCGCTATGGGGATTGGCGAAAATAAGAGATGATGCTGAAGCTCCGGATGGGCTTCCCGGTTGCAGAGTCGAGCCGGGCTCGCCGGGTTTCTTCACTTCGAGGAGGGAGGGGGAGAGGTAGGGCGAGGAGAAGGAGAGGAGGTATAGCGCAATGAAAAACGCTTCATTGAGGAAGCAGCAGATGAATAGAACAGTCTGTTTTTCATTCAGCAACCGTACAAGGCAATGACAGGGGTAGACGTACCTTGTTAGTATAGTACAGGTTCAGAATCTTGCTCCTGGAAGCATCAACCTTCTTGTGGCTCTGATCCTGGCCTCCCATACTCAAAGTAGCAAACATATGAACGTAGTGGCTTGCCAGATCCAAAGAGATAAGCCCTTGGAATACAAGAGCGTATCGAGGCCAGGCAGATGCGAGGAAGACGATTAAGCAAGATGTTGTGCAACGATCTGTCACCATGTCCAACACAGCTCCAAATTTGGTCGACTGTTCAAAGTGTCGAGCCGCGTAACCATCGAGCGCATCGAGGAGGCAGGACACGCTGTATAGGAAGGTGCAGGTTTTCGGGTGGAGAGGCATGTAGTATAACGATGCAAAGGCGAGAACGACTCGGGCATATCCTGCATATGATGGGTCAGTTTTGATATTTGATGCTCCTGCTGCGATAGTGACTGACCGATAATGTTCGGCCAGAACACGAAGATGTTCTCCTCTGGCTGCTTCTCCTTCATAGCTTCGTGAGCTGAACCATTGCCATTCATGACCACTTGTTCTCCTCTGGGAGCGGGCGATGGAGTGGTAGGAGTTGAAATAGCAGCTGCTTGCCGCCGGGTTCTCACGCTTGACATGTCTTGTTATCGCAGTTGTTCAGAGGTGTTGTCGCGTGTTGGGTTTTTCTCAGACGAAATTAGTATACACGTGGGTTTCCGCCAGCTGATGAGTCGGAGTCGTAGTCGGAGTTGAACAGTTTTTTGGAGAGAGTTGGAAATGGATGAATTAGACAGATATGATGACAAGAAGAAGTGGGATGGGGGAGAAGGAGAGTGGTCAAGTTGGATGGCGTCCTTATCGCATGTAATAGTTATGGGGAGTAAGTTGAGTGCAATGAAGTATTTAGTACGGAGGTACGATATTGCAGGCAGCGCAGCGCCCGGAGATTTCGGACGCCGTCATTCGTGCATTAAGGCGGCAGGGAAGAGGGATCCAGCATACCTCAATCAGCGCCAAGGATATGGGTATGTACAGTACCGGTACCGGTAGTATTTCACCTCACGACAACACCACTCCCCCGCACATCAGACCACTTCACTACAGGTGGGGTACTACAAAAGAAAACATTTGTTTGTGCAAGAAACACCGAACAATTAAACACAAAAAACTCAGCAAAAACTCAGCATGTTGATTCAAGAGACTCACAAAGATGTGGCCACCAAGGCTGATGGGAAAGACGGGTCTATGAGTAAGTACATCTCGTGTTTCACCCTCCCGCATACCTACGGATGTATGTAGGATACGAGTAGATAAGGCTGACAACATATGGCAGGGATTTTCCTCTTCCACCCCTCTATCCCGAACTATCCCAATGCGTGAGTTAGATCGCGTTGTTATCAGATAAGGAGATTATAGCTGATTGTGTTTATTGTTCCCCAGACGCTTTCCTGGTGTTGTGTTGTTTAGTGAGATTTACCAAGGTGGGCAAATTTCACTGTTTGACGCTTATTCAACGCAATTCCTATAGACACATAATGTCTTGATAGCTTGAAGCTTTTTTGTTTCCTCTCCTAAGAAGTCATGGTTCTCTCAGCTGTGCTATATCCTCCTTCTCTCAATCCCACCTAATACTCACCTCTCCCTTTTTCAGTCACTGGCCCAGTATCACGCTTCGCCCGTCAAATCGCCGGCCAAGGATACATTGTAGCAGCACCCTCCACCTACCATGAGTTCATGGGCCCCGAAGCCCTAGCCTACGATGGTCCCGGCACAGACGCAGGAAACAGGTACAAGATCGAGAAGGTACTTTCCCTCCTCTCAACTCAACTACTACCCCTACCCACCCTCCCGCAAACCAGCCGACTAACACCCCTCCCAGACCCTCGCCGGCTACGATGAAGACTCCGCCCTAGCAATCAACACCCTCCTTTCCCTAAAGACCTGCACCGGCCGAATCGGCTCCACGGGAATGTGTCTCGGCGGCCATCTCGCCTACCGCTGTGCCCTCAACCCGCGCATCTCCGCTGCAGTAACGTATTTCGCGACAGACCTCCACAGCGCAACTCTCGGCCTGGGTAAAAAAGACGACAGTCTGGCCCGCGCGGGCGAGATGAAAGCCGAGCTGGCGCTGATCCACGGCACGCTCGATAACCATGTGCCGGCTGAGGGAAGAGATATCATTCGGAAGACGTTGAGGGAGAAGGGGGTGAATTTTAGCTGGTATGAGGTTGCCGGGGCACAGCGTGAGTTTTCTCTTCTTCTTTTCCCTTGGTAAGATGTTTAAGTGCGGAAATGCTAATATAGGGGGTGTAGATGCTTTTATCAGGGACGAAGAATCCAAGAATCGATACGATCCAGCCATCACCAAGATCTGCTTCGAGATTCTGCTAGAGCTGTTTGGACGTCATCTGAAGGTGGATGTGGGAGCTCATGATGGCGCTGACCGGAAGATTGAAGATATCTGTTAAATACAGGTCGGATCATCCGTGTCAATTAACTTAGCACGATGGATACATATCTATTGTGGTGGGCAAACAAAGGCCTGTCACGTGGACTTGAGGAATGCGCTTAAGCTGTAGTGGCCCTTATGAATAGGGGCTCTTCCACAGACTTAGAGCGCCATCTTGTCCACAATACACTCTTTTAAACCACTTGATTCGTACATATTAGTTACGATGTAACTGCAAGTCAGATCCCAGCATCGGAGTTTCTTATTTATTTCTTTCTTTCTTTCCTTGCAATTCCCACTCGTTGGAGCTCTCGCTTATTTATCATCCCCTCCCGGCCCCTATCACAAGCGAATGCCCCCTCTCCCTCCTCCCTCCTTCCCCTCATTCACCTCCCACCTCACCTTCCCCCCCTATAAACCACCCCCTCAGATTCCATTAAAACCCAAGAACAATCACACTCACATCCACAGCGCCATCCTCATTCACAGTGAATTGCCCACTATAAAAAAACATCCCAAAAAGGAAATCCGAACCTTTGTTGCACGTCGCGAAATTTACGAAATTTTGGCAACGAGCGGCCTTGTCATATTCACTTCACATTCACATTTGATTCACTAAGGAGCCGAGTTGAGGGTAAGGGTATGGTATTTGTAGGTAAATAAGCGGAAATAGTTCGAAATTGTGTTGGATGTGTAATTAATGAATGAATGAATGAATAGTGTACTGGTTGGCTTTGTGGAAGGATTCGTGAATTAATAATTAGGGTTGGTTAGTGGTACTATGATCGATTTCTCTTTTTTGTGTTTTTCTTTTTGGGGGTATGATTCTGCGCATGTTGTTCTTTAAGGGTTATAGAGATGAGATATTATATTTTATGCCTTTTTTAAACGCATAATAAAGTACCGGGAAAATAGGGGGGTTCGTGATTACATCGCTATTCTCTGATATCCCTTATGCACAGTTCATTTTAACGCCACCTTATTTGTATTAGAATTTGATAATTAGATGTTTTGCAAGCGCTTAGTTGCAATAGGAAAGAAAGGAATCTCGCAGTTAGCTGGTAGTATTCGTGCTAGTGTACTGTTACTACTGTATTAAAAACCTTTCTTCGGGTTTGCTTGCTTGCTTGTTTGAAGCTGGACTAGGTGTAAGCAGAACCGCAGGTGTTTTGTACTTTATTTTATTATATTTAGCTTCTTATTTATAGTATGTTTTATAATACTGCCTAGTTTCCACTTAGGGCTAGGGGCCGGGAGTGATTTGGAGAACTACCTATGTTTAGGCACGAGATTTGGGTTTAGGAATGAGATGATAGGAATGAAGAGTATGGGACTTAGGCTCAGATGCCGTAATTAGTGGGTATTTGAAGATTGTCTATATCTGTTGTGGTAAGATTGCTAGTCTACTGTCAGGTATTAACTCAAGTTCGATACATAATGACAATACTCCATCTCATCTCTTTATCGGCTTCTCCTTCCGAAAGGGTACGGAGTAACAGCCCCCGAGCGTCCTTGGGACTCCTCACTCACTCAACACCTCAACGCCACGATCTGTTTGTGAATTCATATTAGGTGGTCTGCCACACCTTGGTCACTACATTATTTTGTTACCTTTTTCTAACCCTCTATGTGGTATATGCGCACCAATTCCCCCATGGCCATACAACATATCCATCGCGCCATCATTGCCGATTTTCCCAAACCAGGTCCTCACTCACTCACTCACTCACCAAGACCCGCTCAGCTCCCTCGCCCTCAAATCCGCTATCCCCAGCACCGCCACCTCCACCGCCACCACCCCCTCCCTGCCCCTAGGCCTATACCCCCTCGTCAACTCAAGAATCTCCTTCGCCTCCCCCCTCAACTCCACCTTCTCCGGCCACCTTATGCCCTCTTCATCCAAACTCCCTCTTGCCTCATTCCCCTCTTCCATTCCCCCTTCCCCCTTCTCTCTCCCTCTCCCCCTCACCACCACCCCCCTTACGCACAATCCCAGAATCACGATAAACAAACCCTGGACCCGGATTAATCGCCGGATATCTAGCATCCAGCACGCGCTGCCTCCGTCTCTTCCGCGTGCAAAAGAGGATCGTAAGGACGGCGAGAACGAGGAATAGGAGCGCGATTCCCAGAACAGCGCCTACCTTTGCATCGGTGGTCATTTGTTGGATGATGCTTAGTTTGGTGCCTTTAGCTGGATTTGGAATTGAAGTTGCGCTCGTGGTCGAGGGATAGTGATAGGATGCTGGGACAGTGGAGGTGGTTATCGCTTTTGTTGCGTTTGGGGACGGAGGAGATGGGGTGTGGGGGTTGAGTGGGGATGTAGGCGTGGATGTGGGTATTGGAGATGCGTGTTGGGGGATTGGAGTTTGTGGAGATGTTGGGTTTATGGGGTTTGGTGTAGGTGCGGTTGAGATTGAGATTGAGGCCTCGACGGCTGTTAGGGAGACGCGTTGAGGTGTCACGAGCTGTGTGTTTGTTGATATGGATATAGATATGCTGAATGCTGTGTCACTGAATACCATCGTCTTAGTTGGCGCTCCACTCCCACTCCCACTTCCACCATCACTTCCATCTTGACCACAACCCCCCAAACACGAGATCGGTATTGGTATTGGTATTGGTATTGGTATTGGAGGTGTCGGTGTCTCGGACGTATGTTTTTGTCGGAATGCCTCAGACACAGGCCGCGAGTTGAACGTTGCCGGTGCCTGTCCCGTACCCGTTACCGTGAACCCAAAGCTTCGAGTCCATGGTCCACGAGGTCGAGTTCGTGTACCCCCATCACGATTCCAATTTCTAGACTCCAGTGTATGCCTAGGACGCCCGAAAAGATCTCCCATCATTGAATCCAGGGCATTCAGGCTCTTTTTCAGGAGTACGGTATGAAATCCAAGTCTAGTCTTGGCTCTGAAGAACTTCAACCAACATGGTAGAAAAGAAATCAGCTCCGTATAGTACTGTACCCCCCACCCAGCCATCCCATCTCATCTCATCCACATCATCATCGTGCAATGCTATCTACTCCGGATCCTTGCATACAGTACTCCTAATCAATTCGATTTCCCGCGTACATACATACGGCGTACATATTCATATAAAGCTGCACTGCACAGCACCTCTGGTACAGATCCCCCATCCATAGAAATCCGTTCGTACGACCGTGACTATGCAGGCGCCGCGAGCCCAGCCAATCGCATGTGAGACGCTGCAGCGAGCCCAAGGCTCGCACATTTTCAAAACCTGGGTGGCTTTCACGCCCACGCATACTCCGTAGCTTTCTCAAGTAGATTACAGTAGAGGAGAAGAGGAGAAGCAGAGAAAGTGGTTGGGAAAGAATGCATATGCGGATTGTTTGCTGTACTGTACTGTATTGTACAGAAGGCTAGGAGAGAGACGAGAATTAACCCTAGCCCTACCGCACACACATGCCTGCTTCCTTAGCTATAACCTTAAAAAGGAGTAATTCCACGTAGTATCTCCTAGTCTTACTCTCCTAAACAAAGTACATAACTATAAATAATAGCTACCGCGTAGGGAAAAGACTAGAAAAAACCAATTAAGTGTTAAGGATTCCCCTAAGGGCCTCCTTTAACCATAGACTTTAAGACGGGTCCTTTAATATAGCCTCTCTATACTTGCCTATATATCTATATGTATCTACCCTTAGAGTATATCCTCCCTTGAAACTAGCAACCTATATATCCCTTAAACCGCTGTCAAGCCGAAAGTTAACCGTTTTGCTAGGCGCGTCGTGATTATATATTTAAAGGTGATATTGCTAGGAAGAGGGAGAGAGGTGTTAGGCAGTAAAACGTGTATATAGAACCTTAACAAGAAGATATATTGCTCCTTCTAACCTGCATGCAACAAGGAGAGCATCCATCGAGAAACTTAGTGTTAAAAGGGCCTCCAAGACCTCGCCCCGTCCTTATCCGGCTAGTTTATGCTGCGCAAGTATATCGAGAATCGCTAACTCCCTCTACACTCGTGCAAAGATCGCACCGGACGTAAATTTGGCTCGAGGAGCGTGTTGCGACGCGACCGCGAGGTCGCAGAGCTTACCTTACTCCCCAGCACGAGTAAACTCGCCCACCAGGTTCGTAGGGAACGCCTCGTACTGTACAGGTATTGGGCCATCGCTCCCCGTCCACGCATGGGTTTGGAGTACCGGTAGAGGAGAAGAGGCAAAGTGGTTGGGCGTGTGGATTGATTGTTTGCTGTACGATGCTGTACTGTACAGAAGGCTAGGTTCAGGGGTTGATGATGATGAGTTGGCTGAAAACAAAACATGTTGAAACACTTGCCAGGAAAGACGGAAAAAGAAAAACATCCAAGGGCTTGAAACCCCAGTTGTAAGAAATTCCTGTTTCGCTGTTTTGTCTTTTCTTCAATTGCGCGTAGTATGGATGGAGCGTAGACGTGAATTTCTTGAACTTATTAGGCCTTTATAAAGTACAACTGCTATCAATCAACAAAGCGTCTTATAGACAACTTTCCACCTCGGCCACAAACTCCTATCTTCCTTCCACCGCTGCCGAATAAAATCACTCTCACAATCATTCCGTCCAGTCCTCAAATCCACATCCCGAATCCTCACCCACTTCGTCCGATACCAAATCTTGTAGAGCCCATAGCTCAGGATCACCACGGGCATCGCCAGACACGCCTCGAAGAAATCCGCAACCTGGCCGCCCACCGTAGTCTGCGAGCCGCCTGAAGGTGAGATAGCGACCCAGATCTGAGCCACGAGGATGAGTGTGAGGGAGATGAGTCCGACCCAGGAGCCAGCAGCGCCGATGGGCGATTTGTAGATGAGATCTGAGAGCGCGTTGCCTTGCTGCAGCCACGCTTTGCGGAACTGGATGTGTGCGAAGCATATGCTGCCCCAGGTGAAGATGCTCGACAGGCCTGAGAGGGCGAGGAGCCAGGTGAATGCTGGGCCTTTGATGGGAGAGATGTAGAGGTAGGATAACAGACCGATGAGGGACGCGATGCCGATTGAGACAAGTGGTCTGCCTTTGCGGTCGACGTAGGCCAGTATCCTTGGGGCTTGGCCTTGCTCGGCAAGGGCTGCGAGAGTTCGTGTTGCGCCGTACATGGAGGAGTTGGCGACAGAGAGGACGGCCATCATTACTACAGCGTTCATGACAGAGTCAAGGCCTTGGATGCCGGCATCTTTGATGGCGATGATGAATGGTGAGGCTTTGGAGTCGACGGTATTGCGGCTAATCAATTGCGGACTGGTGTAGGGTACAATGAGGCCGACGACCGCAATCGATATTATATAGAACTGAACGCTAAAGTCAGAGAGTAGAGTTGAGCATCGCAGGAAGGGATACTTACGATTGCAATACGCCAGAAGACTTGCTTGATGGCTGTAGGGAGCGACCGGCTGGGATTATGGGTCTCTGCTGCAGCGAGACCAACGAGCTCGGTTCCACCAAAGGAAAATGCTGCCGTGACGAGGATGTTGCAAAAGCCTTTGAATCCATGGTTGAAAGCCCCTGGGTCATCCCAATATCTGCCTCCAATATAGCCTGAGCCTGGTCCTCCGCCACAGTTAATCACAACACCCAGAATGCTGTTCATAGTCAGCACAGAAGAAGTATCACATCCCTGAAAAGCTTACATGAATCCAATCACGGCAGTGACTTTCATAATAGAAAAGCAATATTCGACTTCACCATAAACCTTGACACCACAGAGATTCACGACGATGATCGTCCCTAGGAAGACTGAGATACTTGCCCATCCAGGTATAGGCAGAGACCAGTATTCAAGCGTAAGCGATGCTGCCATAATCTCCAAAGGCATCAGAATGAGCCATTGCATGGCATAGTTCCAGCCGCTCGCAAAGCCCCATGCGGGGTCAATAAACCGAGTAGCGTAGGCATTGAATGATCCAGCAACCGGAAACGTCACCGTCATCTCACCAAGAGCCTGTACTGTACAAAAGAGCACACTTCCAATAATAATAAATCCCAAAAGGAGAGATCCAGGGCCTCCAGTTGCTAGCGCCTGACCCGATCCGACGAACAATCCAGTTCCTGTTTGTGTTAGATTGGTGCCATGAGTTGGGGTCTGACAACGTTACCTATTGAGCCACCAATTGCTATCATCTGAAGATGTCGCCCTTTCAGTCTTCTGACCAGAAGTGTATTTGCTGTATTGTATGCCGCGGCCTTGGCGTCGAAAACCCGTCCACTCTCACCCAGCGCTGAGTGAAAATCGCCAGTAGGACCACTTCGAAAATTGTCAAAGCTTTGAGAGAAAAGTTTGACTCCTTGCGGTCTTGCCAGCAATGGCAAGACTGTCGACGTTGACCCCGTATATGATATTTGAGGCTCCATGGGGATGTCGTCAAGGAGTGAACACGCCGCGCTGACGTCTTCAACCAGTAGATAAAACACCAAGTGTATGCCGACAAGTGGAGACGAAGCATTAATATAATCCGGACCAACACGTTAGATAAGTAGGAGATACATAGGCATGTGACAGTCTAAACTATGCTACAGTATGGTTCGAGTAGCTGCAATAAGGAGAAAGAAATGTTGAAACAGCTTTTTTGGCAAGAACCGGGCCGAGGAAAACTTGGCGCAATATTTTCAGAGTCGAACTAAGGATCTGGAATGAAGTGTTCTCAGCGAAAAAGATTCAAGAGAAGTCGCCGAGCGTAAAGACAATTGTGCTTCTCGAGGTGATCGGTACTGATGGCTCATGAGGGGTCATGAAAGAACGATTTTGCCCCTCTTACAGTACAGTAGCAGCGGCAAAGTACTGTATCAATCGAGCTTCAGAACGAAAGAAACATCACGACTTGGATACTTAACTGGCCAACACAAATTGCCGCATCACATAGTTATCAGGAGACTCAGCTCTTCAAGGCGTATCAGTAGCACAAGTCCAACGTGATTATTGCTGATCCTTGTGTGACGCTCTGGTGTCGTGCAGCCCGGAGGATGATTTGACGTCGGGATGTTGCCAAATCACAGGGGTCTGCCGGGTGTCAACCACTAGTTCGGGCTTGAAAGGGAATTTTATAGGCGATCAATTCTTATCTTTCTCGGGGGGAAGACCTCTCAGGAGATACTTCCGCTCCCTTCAAACGCATTGTGTGACGGAAGCGCCTGAACATTGGAGAAGCCGCCTCATGACTGGCGGCGCTCAATCATGCCGTACCGACCGTACCGGACCTCTCAGCGTAGCTAAGCAGGGACCCGGAGGCAGATCCAGGGGTACGGGGTACAGGCTTATATCGGTCAGGGGTCGATGCAGGACACCGATAGGGTTGATCTGCATACACCACCATGGATGAGCTTGCCTTGTCCAGTATCTTCCCCACCAAAAGTCACCAGCGTCATATTCCCAAATAGGCGTATTCCAACTTCATTTGTTCTTTCTTATCTATCATCACGTAAATCAGTCCAACATGCCTTCCTGTTCTAATGCTCGAATTGCCCCGAGTTGTTGGTCTCTCTTGCGACGGGATGTAGTCATCCCCAGCGCCAATAAACGTCGCAACAACACTTTTTACCTCTTCGCCATCACTCACTCATTCTCTTTTCGTTCCGAAAATGTTTCGAGTTTTCTAGTAATATACTTCGCTTCTCACGAGAACAGGCTTTTGATGCCTCGGTCTCTGCTGTACATCTTCATCTTCCAATTTCCCAGCCGCAAAGTTGGTGCTCGTGTTCCTTCGTCCAACCCAACCGTGTCCACGGGTCGAACAAAGTCACATTAGAAGTAAGTCGGGGGCTCATCTCATCAAACTCGTGAGATGCCGTATTGGAGATTTAATTGGGATTGAAGAGCTCCTCGTTCCCGTCGAGGCTCAGTCGGAACACTTCGACGGCAATGATGCTGATTCCACTGGTAGTCAGGTGTCATGGAGTTACCTCGAAGTCTTGTGAGTGAGGCTCCCGCACTTCGGACCTTTCGAGACGACAAGCCAACTCTGCTTGTCTGCTGGTGGTGTACATTCTATGCTGTCACCGTCATATTATTTCGCGTCTGTGGACGCTATGTCAGGGCCGAAAAGATATTTACCGAAGATGGTATTATGCTCTTGGCTATCGTGCCCCTTTTCCTCAGAATGGCTCTCATCCATGTCGTGCTACTATTCGGAACCAATAATGCCGTCATCACAAACCTATCAGTGGAGGATGTACGACGTCGCGAGATAGGAAGTCAGCTTGTTCTAGTTTCAAGAATCATGTACACCACGTAGTAAGCAGTGTCTTCTCAAGAACGGATTACTTACTAACACCGAATTAGTCTATGGACCGTCAAATACAGCACCTTGATGTTCATACGCAGTCTCGCAGAATCCTTCTGGCAAAGTTCGCACAAAAGTTTCATGCGCTTCCTTCACGCCCTGCTCATCGTAACCTTTCTCACTGTAGTCATCAGCGACCTTGCAGCCTGTCAACCCTTTGCGAACTACTGGCAGGTGATTCCAGATCCCGGATTGCACTGCAGAGGCGGCTATGTGTTCCTCATAACCATGGGAACCTTGAATGTTATGACGAACTTCGCCTTGTTCCTGTTTGCTCTGCCTGCGGTATTTATTTCTCGCCTGTCAACAAAACAGTAAGTTACTCCCCCTCCCCGTCGCAGCTTGTGCTCATGCGAGGTAGAAAAACAAGTATAATCTTCCGCCTCGCCCTTCCCCTCCTCAGCACCGCCCTGACTATGTATTCAATCCCCTATATAATCCACTCACTTGGAGCGCAACCAATCCGTAGCCTCATAGCCTCCTTCGACATCCTCCTTGCAACGTTCATGGCCAACGCTACAGTGCTCACCTCCTTACTTCAAGACCGCGGTTACAAAAAGTCGAAATTCAAACAACGAGACATGGAAAGAGACCGCAGATCCTCCCACATGACGGCGAAATCTCGTACCATTGTCATAGGAGGTAATAAGAACAAGTGGGGCAGTGATGAAGATTTGATTCGGGACGGCGAGTTGAAGGATATGATTCGAATGGAAGTTTTGAACGGTGAGAAGCCGCCTAGGGAGATGGGTGGATTAGAGAGGCCGGATAAAGCGAGGCTGCAAGAGATTCGGGTTGATAGTGCGTGGGAGGTCCATGTTGACGAGGGGGGTAGTGTAAAGGATCATTTTCCTGGTGTTTGAAAAGATATACAACTCTATATATTTTGAATGATACCAATGTTCTTCTTTGCTGCTATTCATATATCACATGGTTTTACTCGTATTGAGGTTAAGAGAGCCCAGTAAACTCGCCTTGGCAGTAAAGAGCTGTCGGAGAAGAAATAAACAGCTGAAGTCAGGCTTGATCACCACATCTACCCCATCTGTTGAGTCGGCGCAGCTTCGAGCTATAGAAAATAGGTATACAAAGGTGCTACGAAGTACCTATTAACATGAACGCATGAAAGTGCGCAAAAACCCGAACAGTTTTTGTTTAAAGGATTGACTCGGCGCATGAAGTGAGCATGAAGTGAGCATGAAGTGAGCATGGGTAGGAAGATCACACCCGTGGCAGCTGAGGCTGTATTCAGGGGCAAGATATGCAGTCGAAACACAGCAAACCACCTCCAACGAGAAAATGTGCATTACCGTTGGATACAGCAAACGAAATCTAGCAAAAGCAGTGCAACTCGACATACCTGTATAACGGACAATTTTCCATGTCCCCCATGAAGACAACTTGAAACCCAAAGTTCTGTCGCGAACAACATGCAGGCAAGCAACACAAGAGGAGCATCTTGCTAAACTTAAACATCGCAACAACATCAGTGTTTTATCCAACCAGAAATATTCGAGCGCGCAATACATACAAAAACCAGTTGAATCGGGGAGAGAAAACAAAGCAAAGGCACAGACTTGAAAGGGAGGGAGCACAAGAAGCTAGAGGTTAGCTCAACGACAACGACCTCTTCAGCTGCTGCTCTGCTGTACTGTACGCCGCAAACCAACCCAGCGAACACCACCACCGCGGCTCCAATCCTATTTTTCTCCCCGTCGACCAGGTCGCATCACCACACGGAATCCAAAATGGCATCCTCTTCTATCCCAATGGCCCGTCTCGGGGGCAATGGTATGTACGCGCAGCGCACAAGCTCCCCACCAAGCCAGCCAGCCAGTACTGACAACAACGCCGCCCAAGCCTTCAACCACGACACCAATTCCAGCGCAGAAGCCGAATATGACCATCTCCGCGACCTCGCACGCCAAGAAGCCAGCAAGAGAGGATCATGCTTCGACCGCGTACGCGCCCCCCATTTCTCCCTTCCGCTGATTCAGAACCGCGTCTCGAATGCTAATTAACGGAAACACAGGCACACCAGGCATACGAGAGCGGCAATGGCGCGCTGGCGCACCAGCTGTCCGAGGAGGGCAAGGCGCACGCGGCGAAGATGGACGGGTACAACAAACAGGCGTCCGACTACATATTCCGCGAGAACAACGCGGCGGGGCGCGTCGCGGACGACACGATCGATCTGCATGGGCAGTTTGTCGAGGAGGCGGAGAATATCGTTGAGCAGCGGATTCGATATGCGCAGCAGAACGGACAGTCGCATTTGCATGTGTGAGACATGCCCTCTCCTCTCCTCTTTCAGCGGGCTGGGCTAGGCTAACGGGACGCAGGATTGTGGGAAAGGGCAACCATTCGAGAGACCATGTGCAGAAGATCAAACCAAAGGTCGAGCAGGTGTGCCGCGAGTTGGGCCTGCAGTTCGCGACGGAGGAGAACGCCGGGCGCATGTATATCAATCTGCAAGGGGGG
The DNA here is from genome assembly GCA_007821475.1 of Lachnellula arida. NCBI lineage: Eukaryota > Fungi > Ascomycota > Leotiomycetes > Helotiales > Lachnaceae > Lachnellula > Lachnellula arida. The sequence continues at coordinate 9,076 of QGMF01000547.1, read as the reverse complement.
CCGGCCGTTATGCCTCCAGCGCATTCCTACCAGCAAGGCGGACAGCAGCAGCAACATCACGGAGGGAATCAACAGCATAGTGGCGGGTATCAGCAAGGTCATGGTCAGCAACAGGGCGGATATCAACAGCAGGGCGGCCAGAACCAGAACCAGAACCAGAACAATAACGATAATGACGAGCTTGAGAAACTGGCCAAGAAGTTCTTGCCGAAGATTATTAGGAAGCTGGAGGGATGCTGTACTGTTATGTAGTTGGATATAGGTGGTTTGACGATGTAATGGGATGGATGGGATGGGTGGGTGGGTTGTATATATGGGCACAAGGGGATCTGGATCTGGATCTGCGACTCTCACTTTCATTCAGGTTTGTATATGCTCCGTACGGTTCTGGATCTGGGAGACGAAAAGCATGGGTATCTTTTAGGATTTCGAATGTCTACGGATAGGATAGGATAGGATGCGATGGAGTTGAATAGAGCCATTTATTTACCACCAGACTCCACGGTTATCAGTTCATGAGCAGTGATGTTGGTAAGGATAGAGGGAATCGCGGATGCGAATGGAGTATTGTATTGTACAGGACAGGTTTGCCGCAACTCCAAACGCCTGGGAATATTCCCTACCCTACCTACCCCAGATAATAGCCATTGTCACGCTCGTTGAAGTTAGCTTTGACTCCACCATACAGGTCCATACTACCAGCAAGAAGACTGATACAAATAAACTAATATCCTTATCCAACACTTACTCCGTATTACCCCCTTTCTTCTCAACGAGTTCTATTCTTCTAATAGATAGAGTAATGATCCCTCCCTTTGCTTTACCCAGGTAATACCTGGATTCTTTTGAGTAAGTGATATATTTTCTTTCCCAAGTGCCAGGTTTTTAAATTGCAGATCCTAGATGAGGACATATTTGATGATACAGCCTGGAGCTAATGAACCATCTACTCTCTCGAACAAGTCAAAAGCATACACGCGGTCTCAAGACCAGCAACAACACAAACTCTCACATCAGCTCATTCCTGCGCTGGCTCGCCAGTTTCGTGACCACCACCATAGAACGTGGCAGGCATGGCATTCTCATGTATCCACTGCACCGCCACCTGATCGAGGGTTCCTAGTCGGTACGCCGCATCGAAATCCGCGGCCATCTTCTCCGAGAAATCCCACTCTGCTTCAGAAGGCTCTCTGTGGACTCTTTCCTTGCCCGACAGCCCTGCTTGAGTCGGGAAGGTTTCGATGGCGAAAAAGTCGATGGATAGGATTTCGTCCTGTTTCATTTCGCGGACGCGGACGGGGCTGTGAGGTGCAGATGGAGATGAATTTGGCGGGGCGGTTTGCGGGTCTGTGATGAAGTGCCAGGCGAAAAAATCAATCATGATGTATTCTAGAGATGGGCATTTGGAATGGATGAGCACGGCGTAGCGATGCGCGATCTCTTTGAAGTTTTCAACACTGGCCCAGAGAGACGATTTCTTAGGCGGGTACCGGCCTGTCTGGTGGCTCTTCTTGGCTAGGCATAATTGTTTGAGACAGGTCAACTGTGGCAGGTGCAAAGCAAATGTTTCCTACTTGGATTAGCTGATGCATGCTGAATGAAGACAAGACTCACCCATTGCGTCTCAAGATCCAGACATAGACTAAGTTGTTCTAGACTGTAACCGCAACCAGGCATTCGATCTAGAACACTGATAGTTGATTTGTCCAGCCTCTCAGTTTCAGAGTTTTCAGAGTTGGAGGAAGAGTCCGAGTCCTGGTCGTCGGTGCTTGATGATTCGGAATCGGCGGAATCGGCGGAATCAGATGCATTGGCATCAGACTCTCCTGAAATGGAGCTTTCTGAATCCTCGTCGGATGAGCTGATATCGGTCCAATCATTCTCGTCACTACGTTTCGGTGTGGAAATTTCGCGGACAAACAGCGTCCTCAAGTTTGGCATTAACAAATGCCTGAAATTGTCGAGGTCTTCGTCATACATCCCGTAATGATGCGTAACGATGAGCTCTTCGATCGACATGTGATTTAGGACCCATGATACCACGTCCTGTCCAAACCTTGAAACCGAGAGTTGCTCAAGATTTGTGCAGTCATCTACCAGACTCCAGTCAATTTCGAGCCCCCAGCCATCATCATCGTGGCCGTTCTTAACCAAGTCGTTAAAGACATGGAGGGTTCTAAGTTTCTTAAGATCTGTGAGTTTTGCGAGAAAGTTGTTTCCTCCATGAGAGTCGTTTCCTTCATGGGAACTACCGGTAGAATCAACGAGGCACATGCCAGTTCCTAACCTTAACGTCTGAAGATGTAATGGTTTCGCCCCTCTAGAAGCAAAGTGGTGACATAGATGCTCCAGAAACTCGCACTCCTCATCTAATATAATAATCTCTGGCGTTATTTGGATATCGCAGTCGCAGAGCAGCCCGAGACCCAAGGTTGTGAGGTTAGAACAATCGATCAGCACCTTAGCGAGGTCCTTAACAAGCCGAGTTTCGTTACCGTAAAAGTTGTAAAGCTCGAGGGAGGTCAAATTTCGAAAGCCTTTCAAAGGCATGAAGCACTTTTCTGCATCTTGGAGCATTTCAAGTGATCGAGACTCGAACAGAATTGAGATGCTTCTAAGCGTCGGGCTGTTTTTCAACGTTCGAAGAAGCTCAGGGTCACTCAGCATGAGACATGGATCACACGAATCTTCGAAACATTGGTTCGCCCATCTGCTTGCCATTGTTAACAATGAACAAAGAAGTGCAAATCCCTCGGATTGCATTTATTACCGACCTGAAAGACCGAATGTTTGGCATGTTTTTTTATCATTCTCGTGAGAAACGCAACCAGATCAACATTCATGCTGACATCGTATTTTCGTTTTGTCTCGCAAAACTCATCGAGCCGGATTTCCAGGTCCTTGGAATACGAAAGCCCAGGTGGGAGAGTTTTCTGGGCGAGTCCTATAATTGGGCAGCGACTCAATTTCACAACACGGCGGGAATGTAGTTTTGGGAGAAATATCTCTCGAAATGCACGGCTGGTTCGAATAAGCGCTTTGAGGGTCGTTTGACAGTGTATCTGAAATATCGTGTCAGAATGGAAGGCTCGTAACTGCAGGTAGTGGGGGTTCGAAATGAAGATTTGTGATTGAAAGAGCTCGTGCGAGTCTCCCACCAAATCTCATGGTTGATATTGTAAAAAGGCTCATTACAACACCGACGTCCACGGAATCAAAAGGAGAGCAGGTAAATTTTAATCTCGGATTCTCGCGTACATACATGGTCTCCGACGATTGTCCAAATCTCAGGAGGAACATTGGTGACTGAAAGCAAAACTGGCGCTGGATTGGTCGTCTTCTGATTCAAGTCCGTTGACTCCATCTCTGCGTAGCTTTTATGTCGCTATGGTTTGTCGCGTTGATGAGAAGTGTTGACGTGGACGTGTCGTGAAGGTGAAGGTGAAGGTTTGGCGCTAAGCTGCCGCTAATCTGAAAGGGAGGCACTTGAAACGCACGTGATCAAAGGAGTAAAGGGCAATGTGGAATTAACAGCCTAGATTCTAAGACTCTTTAAGTAGTAGAGGCGAATAATGTGATAGGAAGTGATACTAGAAAGTTAGTACAGAATGTTATTCATAGAATTGTATAATATTATAGCAAACGAGGCTCACAGTAATATTAATAAATACTCCAGCGGTATAGAAATTATATCTATTAATACTTAATCATTAACGTATATAATAAAGGAAGGGTTTTAATATCTTCTGGTGTTTTAATATTAGAGAGTAGAAGTACAATGCAGTAAGATAAGGAAGAGGTACGATTACCTGAAGAAAGTGTAGTAAAGGTGGGATCCTAGACTAGACTTTAATCTAATCTAATCTGATCAAAAGACTTGATTGGCTTAAATTAAAGCAAAACAGGTATGAAGAAGAGATCTATTTACTTGTACTAGACTATGGACTGTGCTATATATAGTAAGGAGTAAGAAGAGATTGAAATCAAATTAAAACTTCCTCCCTTTCTTCTTTTCCCCGTGGGGAAGGAAGCGAGCGAGCGAGCGAGCCCGAGATCTAGGGAGGGAAAGAGTACCCGAGTAGCGAGATCGCATCGCATCGCATAACGACCTCGGGATGCTTTCTTATAATAGATCTTTACTTGTAGATGCGGCGAGTACTATAATGAGAATTCTCAGCAAGAAAGGATATAGTTTACCCGGGTAGAGATGTTCATTAAGTATAATAGTATTATTACCTGAGGGGCAAAATTTTAAGCACTAGGGAAGCTGGTGAAGTGCTGCAGCTAAGCAATGGAAGTTTTCCATGGCATGGGTTTTTGGATTGAATGGGATGGGATGGCTTCTTGAGAAGAACTAAGATATGTGACTCGGCAAAGTTTCCCTTTGCTAATTTCTGCAACGGCTGCGTTGCGTTGCGGAACTTGCGATGATGATCATTGATCAGAGTGCTGATCTCCACCTGCCTTTTCTTACGTCAGCACCGACAGCTTCCTGTTCGTCTCACCCCCGCACCCGTCAAGCTGTAGATCAAACTACTGCCCGTCGGCTCGGCTGAGTATACGGAGACAAGGATTATAGACTGGTATTTAGGTACATAAAATGGTCTTTTGACGCTTACTCTCGCGATAGCCTCAAGGAAGACCTTCTCTTTTGTCAGAGAAACTGTCGTTATTCCCACTTGTTCGCATGTCATGGTTGCCGAGTAAGTGCCGCCTACCCCCACTTTCTCTAATAACTCTAATAAATAGGAGGATTCGGTGTTGGTACCGGTAGATGGGATGATCAGTTGGTCTTCTGCCACACTCTTGTCATCAATTCGCGCCGCAAACTTACGTCGATCCGTAAGCTCGTCTTCCTTCCCTATATATGATATAAGGCAGTCTTCTCCCTATCCCCCCTCTCGTCCTGTGTATTCTCAGGAGACAAGTTGTGCGTTGATCCAGTAGACGAGAAAGTATCGCCATGGCTATGAATGTGGAGAACAAGACCGCTATTGTCACCGGCGCTGGCTCTGGGATCAACCTTTGCTATGCAAAGCTTCTGTTGGGCAAAGGCTGTAATGTAGTCATTGCGGACCTCATGCTCCGACCAGAGGCGCAAGCCTTGATTGCTGAGTACCCATTGGAATCCAAAGGCGCAAAGGCTGTCTTCCAGAAAACGGATGTTGCGGACTGGACGCAGTTGGAGAAGATGTTTGAAGTGGCGACGAAGCATTTCGGGGGAGCAGATATTGTTTGTCCTGGAGCTGGAGTTTACGAGCCGGTACGTATACATACCCACCCTGACAGACCGGGTCTCAGCTGATGGCTCCCCAGCTCTGGTCCAACTTTTGGATTCCTCCGGGAACAGGGACCTCGAGAGATACACTTGAAGGGTCGAGATACGCGCTGTTGGACATCAACGTCACGCATCCGATCCGGGTGACGCAGATGGCCATCTCGCATTTTCTGAAGAGGCATAAGCCAGGGGTTGTGGTGCATATCTCTTCGGTGGCTGGACAAGCACCCTACTTTCCGACGCCTGTATATGTTGCTTCGAAACATGCGATCAATGGCTTCGTGCGTTCTCTGGACCGGCTTGAAGATCCACCGGCGCATATCCCGAAGATTAGAGTCAATGCTGTGGCGCCAGCAAGGATTCTGACTCCGCTGTGGACAGACAACCCAGAGAAGATGGCAATGGTGGGAAAGAATGACCCGGGCTGGGTGACACCGGAAGATGTGGCGTTGGTGATGCTGGACCTCGTGGAGAAGGAGGAACATGTTGGAGGTACGATTCTTGAAGTTGGAGCAGTGGTTAGTAGGGTAAAAACGTTCAATGATGGGGGTCCTGCGAGTCGTGGCAATTTGGTGCAGAATGATCCGGAGTACGAAAAGGATATGTGGGCTACTATGGAGAATATTCTGGGGGAGAAGTAGGGAAAGATGGGATAGATTAGATAAATTGAGATAGAAAGTTATAGATTGTGTATGGCTTTGATCTTTCCGTTGCGTTGACGAACACAACAAATAAACGGCTGTTTCTCGCGAAGGAAGAGGCTACCCCTACCCCTACCCCTACCCCTCGCTTGACTCAGTTAGTTACACAAGAACCTTTCTTCCTGAATCTGATCTACCGGTACCGGTAATCTTCAATCCCAAACACGTGATAGACCCCTAATTTCAAACGGGGAAGTCTGGACCCTCCCCTGCCTCTCCCGGACCTTGTTTTGTTTCACCACTTTTTTCCCTCCACACGCGGCATGCCACCCCGCGTGACAATAGAGCCAATCACGACAGCTCAACTATCGCGCTATGCCGCATCCAAAAGTATGACCGCGGTGGTTCCTTGTTTTGCGGTGGAGCTAGACTGATAAACAGATGCTTGGCGCGAGTCTATCAACAAGAAAGGATCTGGAACACACACCACCACCAGAAAGGGAGTGAAAGTCCCCTGTCTGAGAAGAAGAATAAAATTGTTCTCGTCCACTCGTTTGTTCGTTTTGCTTGATTGTGCTTGTGCTTCGGATTGATTGCTTGCTGCTCCCCTGGCCTTGCATCTACCTACCTCAACCTCATCCATCCTCATTCCTGACCTCATCTCGTTCCTCCAATCCTCCTCCGCATCAACAGAGTCGAAACTGCCACCTTCGTTCGGCTGCTGCTGTTGCTTCATTCGTTAGCTAGAGGCAGAGGAAGAGGAAGCGATTGAGAAGAGTCTACGCTAGAGACTATACGTTCGTTAATTAAAAGGAAGGAAGGAGCAGAGGCAATCCATACCGTCTGTATTTATTGCCCAGGATATCGCGACAACACCACACTCGCTCGATCTACGCGTTTTTATTCCACCCACCAACAATCATCCATAAACCTTCGCCATGTTCGCCAAGATGTTGGTCAAGAGCGCCCTGCTTGCAAGCTTCGCTATCAGTGCTACAAATGCCATTGCTACCATCACTACCTTGGGCAACAAGTTCTTTGATAGCGATGGCAATCAATTCTTCATGAAAGGTGAGACTATCCCCCTGAGCTCTTGGGAAGCTCTTTACTAACACGCAAATTAGGTGTTGCCTACCAATTGACGGAAAAGGATCCCTTGATCAACACCGACCAATGCAAACTCGATGCTTCCCTCATGAAAGAACTGGGTGCGAATACAATCCGAGTTTACCACGTTGACGCGACTGGTGATCACGATGGGTGTATGTCTGCATTCTCAGACGCTGGTGTATATCTTTTGGTGGATTTAGATACCTTTAATACTGCTATCAATCCCGTAAGCCCTTCCCCTCCACCACATACTCTCTCTCTCTCTCCATCTCCGGCCCCCACGGCAGTCGCCCCCGGAGCCAGCGGAGCGTCACCTCTCCCCCGACGGATTGATAGACGGGCCAGGTTGCTATATTTTATCAGCAATGGCTAATAAGTGCAGATTGTTGCTTCCTGGAACCAAACACAATTCGATCGCTACTCTGCCGTCATGGACGCCTTCGCCAACTACAACAACACACTGGGGTTTTTCGTTGGCAACGAAGTTGTAGCCCTCAACAATCAATCCCTCGCAGCACCCTACGTCAAAGCTGCAGCCCGCGATCTTAAAGCCTACCGGAAATCCAAAAACTACAGGGAAATCCCTGTCGGTTACTCTGCAGCAGATATCGCTGAACTGCGTCCAATGTTGCAAAACTACTTGGCTTGCGGCACAAACGCCTCAGAAAGCATCGACATGTTCGGCTTGAATGCATACGAGTGGTGCGGCGACGTAAACATGCAGACATCCGGCTACGACACTCTCAACACCTATGCCAAAGCCTACAACATCCCTATCTTCTTTTCCGAAACAGGCTGCAATACCAACCGACCACGTACCTTTGACGACCAGTCTGCCATTCTTGGCCCAGATATGAACGAGAACTGGTCTGGTGCGATTGTGTACGAGTGGATTCAGGAAGCTAATACGTATGGTTTGATTCAGTATGGATCGACGGTGGCTGCTACGGCTATGGCCACGAACGTCCAGGGTGGCTTCTCAGTTGCGGGGACACCCACTCCGATTAGTCCTGATTTCTCGAATTTGCAGGCACAGTGGTCGACTCTTACGCCTTCTGGTGTGCAATCCTCCACGTTCACGCCAAGCATCTCGGCACCTGCATGCCCTGCTTCCACTTCTGGCGGCTGGCTGGTTGACGGAGATGTGAAGCTTCCTAGTGTGGGCCAGACAGAGGCAACGGGGACTGCGACGGCAACTAGCTCAGGAACTACAAGCGCGACGGGAACTGCGGCGAGTGCAAGTGCTACGGGGAAGAAGGGTGGTGCTAATACGAATGGTGGGAAAGAGGTTGCAGGGATGGCGGTTGGATTAGCAGGTGTCATGGTAGGGTTTATGTACTGGCTATAAAGTATCAAGCCACTCATACTCTACGGACGGAGAGGAGGAAGGACGGAAGGAAGAAAAGTAAGGCTGTACATACTAGCCAGACATGATTCATTGAGCGCACGATATACGATAGCGATGGCGTTCTTCTAGGGCATAGGATCGTGTTTTCTTTCCAGCATGGCTTGCGGGGAGAGGAAGCCATGAGATGGATAGTAATAATAATGGATGGATTGTTGGGGTGGGTTGGCATGGATAATAGACGTTGTAGAGTATCAGACGAATAAACAGTTGATACCTTCAGGTTGCGAGTGTTATGACTTGATTGTTTGATTGTTTGATTGTTTGCTTGTTTTCTTTAGAATATGTTTTCTTTATAATAATATTTTCTGGTTTTTGTTTTAAAAAAGGGATAAGAGGAGGGAAGTTGTGAAGATGCGATGGATGGGATGGGATGGGATGGGATGGGATTGGATGGTTTGGGTGAGGTGATGTGAGTTGGATTGGTTTTATTTATGTTTGTGTTTTGTGTTTTGTGGTTGTGGGTAAGAGAGAGATGTAGATGGGTATAATGTGGGATTATTATGGATGGATGGATGGATGGATGGATGGATGGTTGTTGGAACTTGGGGGTTAAGGGGGATGGGAGGGGTATTAAGGGGGGGTTTATGAATCTTGTGATGGTGGGATTTTTGTGCGAGTTGTTGGTGTTGCAATTTGAGG
>QGMF01000546.1:0-26064 GCA_007821475.1 Lachnellula arida | reverse complement strand
CACCTCCTGAATAACGGCCCTGCCCTAGGTCTACCACCACTGGTGGTCCACCAGACTTCGTGGTATACATGAAAACCCAGCTATTATTAACACACTTTACTACCCATTTCAAAGCCTCTTGAAGTTCTCATCCATACATTATCACATCCTCATCCCCAGAACATCCACGTATCCAGGAACAGCGAAAACTTCACCCAAGCAATCTACAAACCACCCCACTCGCAGTTCTTGGTCTTATCAGAAGCCCCCATAGGCTTCAATTACGCATACAACAAGCTAATATGACTAAACCATGCTACTGAAATGCTATATATTATATTCATTCATCACAGTCCTATATACGAAGCTTCTTTCTAAGTCTCAGAGATGTGGGAGGAGGTAGGGAGGATAAAGAAACGCTGTATTTTGAGACCAAGAATTATCGTAGGAGGAGGAAGATGATAGAGGATATGAGCAGGCGAAATACGATCAGGGAAATAAAGGAGGAGAAGTTTTTCGTTACTAGCAGCTGTGAAAAGAGATACCGGGGGGGGGGGCATATAGGAAATAGTATTATTAACTTATAAGGCCCGTATGACGTCTTAGTATCTTTTCAGTCAGCGTTTACTTAACAAGCTGCTTATCCTGTCTTTTCTATATCTCAGCAAAGCACAAAGTAAAGCATCCACCAAGGACGGAAGAAATTACCCAAAACAAATGAAAGGAACTGGTTTCACGGAACTTACTACTTTAAGCTACAATGTCCCAGCACAACACACTTAAGCACGAACGAGAACCGTAAAACTTGACCGAATATCACTGACTATCATTCCCCTAGCAAGTAAACGCCTACGTGCCAACCAAAATATTTACTTCCAGAGTGGTATCTTGCAAACCAGTGATTTGATTCAGCGATTAACCTCTTATGAAAGTAATATAAGCGGACAATACCAGCAAGGCAATTGCAAGTCTGCAAACACGCTGCACTGCCTGCACACCACCTCTTTTATGTAATTCAAGACATGAAGAATCCAAGTACCCTTACAGTAAACACTAAAACCAGCCAGTCTGGCACAGCGAGATAAACAGGACCGACTCATCAATTTTTTCAATCTTTTTTTGAAGAAAAAAAAACGTGATACAGATCTTACCAGCAGCAGCATTTCATGAACACTGCACGCCCAAAATCTATCTATCTATCTATCTTACATACGCATAATATGAAGACTACCCAGTCATCTCACAACACTCCTCCACTACCGTATCCACCCCGCCCCGCCCCGTCCTCCATCCATGTCCAAAAACCAGAATCCCATCATCTATCATCTATCTATCTATCTACCCCCCAACTTCACTGTCCACTCATAAACCCATTCATTCCATTCCATCGATAACCCACCGCGTCGCGTCGCCTTCGAATATATCATATCAGAAGAGTACTCAAGCCTTTTTCATGCTCAAACGCTGCCTCAAGCACTGACCATGTCTGCGTGCCCCACCATCCCTGCTTGCGAGGATTCATTCTAGTAGCGCGCTAGTATAGTCTTTAGCATACACTTACTTACTTCTTTATGCTCTTGGAATCCGTAAACCTCGCTTGGCTGTACTTCAGCAGCTCTTTGATGAGGACTTGGATCTCACGTAAGGAAAGGAAAGTAGTGCGTATTTATAAAGATTGCAAAGCGAGGAAAGAAGGGAGGAAGGTATAGATAGTATCAAGGGAAAACGTGAAGTGTAGACTTAACTTCAGTCCCGGGGAAGGGGCCGAAAATCCGAAAACCTAAGAGTCCAAGACACAGTACTTACTGTATCAACAACACCCGCCCCGCATCCCCTTTCCTCTTAACCCAAGGTTTACATCATATCGCATCATATCACAAAAAATCACAAGACAGAACCTTTCGACTCACACATGTACCTAGGTACTCTTGAAACACTTATAGACACCCCTGCATTCATTATAATCTATCCCCTCCTGCTTCCCCCTCCTCTCCCCACATTCATAACCGCCCCCCCGCTCGCTCTCTCAAATACAACAAACGCCATCTAACGCCACGCACCCATCCATCCATCCACCCTCTATCCACCAAATTAACGCATCATAAGAAACCCCTCCCCAGACCAGAACAATCGCTAAATTCATCCTGCCATCGATCCATGCATTCGTTCGTCAATCCGTTCGTCAAAAAAAAAGAAGCCAAGGTGAAAAGAGTCTATTGTTTCGGGATAAAACGAAGGTTGCCTTTCAGCATCCATCCAGACCCCTTATCCATGCTATCCCTCTACTTGATCTCGCAAGCAGCAAATCCAACATGTAAGTAAAGGCGTAAAATGCAAAGCTAAGAACCAATCACGAGGCATATAGGGGAGCAGCATCACGCTGCGCAATAACTTCGCGCGCATAAAACTCTACAAGCATCGTGCCGTAGGCTTCTAGCTCTTCGACGGGGACGGAGAGGCGAAAGTCGTTGAGAAGGAGGAATTGAAGTTCGAGGTGGTTTAGTTCGGGGAGGGGGAGACCGCCGACCTGTTTTCGCATGTGTTAATTCCAATGCCAGAGAATAGGCAGAATGAGGGGAACAGAGAAGGGAAATACCTTTGCATATCTCGAGTTAGTATAAAACACATCCGAAAAGAACTTGCTCGCGCACGTGACGCCAGAAATAACTAATCTATGGATATTAAAACTATCCACGACGAAGAAGTGTGAGAGCGGGAACGAAGGCGTGACAGGGCTGGGTTCCGTATGTGTATATGGTTTTTCTTCATCTCCATCTCCACTTCCGCTTGATGAAGAGTCTGCGAGGTCAGAGCCGTCTGCTGAGTAGCCTGTAGAGGGGCGCGAGTTGTCCAAATCCATAGATTCCCGCCGTAATGCTTGCATGGGAGCGGCGTTGACGCGCTCTGTCATGCGGTCAAAATAGACGAGGAGGGATAAAAATACCTCGTAGGTTGTGGGACAATATTTGTGGATTCGAGATAGGTAGCTGAGGATGGTGATGCTGGGGACGTTTTTTCCATGGAAAGCTAAGACGCTGGATGAAAGACCGCTCAGGTTTGCGGAATTTTCGCCTGAGGGTATAGTTCGGTTTAAGGTCTCGTGTTGTTGATCGTTTGTGGTTGTGATCTTGGTGAGAAGCCCCGCTACCATTTCAATGATATCTGTAATTGGCATCCCACTTATCTCGTATTTCAATGCTGGGTCGTCTGTTGCTCTCCTCCGTCCAGATTTCCCTCTCAATAAGAAATCCTCGGTGGCAAAACTCTGGATGTGTGCAAGATCCCGTACTTTTATAGTATCCCCCGTGTAATCTTTCACATCATCTAATGAATTCGGCCCTGCAAATTCTGCCTCGGGCTTTACCAGGGTAATAGGTGATTTCTTACTCGCCGCGGCATCTTCCGGATATGGGGACTGTCTGGTCGATGTAGAAGATGCAGGAAAGTTCTCCTGACTAGTAAATCGATTTCGTGTGAAAGACCCCGGGTTTGAACTCGAGCTTAACGGTGGTGACGGTGGTGGTTCCGTCTTCACCTCCGTCTCCGTCTCCGTCTCCGTCTCCGCCTCAACCACATTATCACTTGCTTCCTGCTCTACTGCTCTCGAGGGCGTACTCGGCGGAGGGGTGCCTGCTGCTATCGGGACTGACCGGGGACTACTGGGAGGACGCTCGGCTCTCGACTGTGAGGTTTGACGGTATGGGGATGCAGCAGGAGATCGCTCATGGCCAGACCCAGCGCGCATCTTCCGACTGCGATGGTAATGGGATCGCGACGAGTCGGAACCGAAATCGCTGCCGAAATCAGTGATCACGGCGGCCATTCTCAGGCTGCAGTGCGTGTGAAGGAGAAGATATGCTGTAGATTGCAATCATCAGTCTGTGTTTTGTGAATTTCTGCTTGAAGGCTAGTTGGCAGTGGGACATTGATGCAACGAAAGGACGAGGCGATCTGTCGAAGCGTAGGAAGGAAGATTCGGGTTGTTGTTGTGTTGCTGGTGGAAACGAAGCTGGAGGCGGGAGGTTTATCAGGGCCGCAGGCAGGACACGATTTTGACTGTCACGGCCACGGCTTCGCATAACGCGCAATACAGACCCGACAGCCTTGTGTATTCACTTTGAAGATAGCCAGAAGGGGAAGCACAACTGTTGAGCCGAAAACGGCACATTTCTTGGCGGAACACATCACTTTGGTAAAGGTTGAGAAGGTGGTGGGTGTGGTGTTCATTACTTGCTTTGCACGGGCAACCCCCACGACAACTTATCCGCACAGCGTTTACAATAGAGACAGGGGAACAGCTTACCTGCAGCATTCCTAAAATTATGGCAGATGTAGAATGTGGATTCCGGATCACTTCTTATGCTCCACGTACGCAAGATTCGCGTTGGTGGTCGATATCGCGACGTTATCTGGTGTTGATGTTTTTCGGAGGTTGTAGCCGGAATCAGACTCTCGAGAGAAAAGGGTCCAGTAGTGAAAGATAATAATAATGGCGCAAGGTGCAAGTGCAAGGCAAGTACGGTACTGTGCTGTAGTATGACGACCCCCGTGGACCCGCACAGCTTTAGGGGGACGAATAGGAGGGGACGCAATGCACAGAATAATCGACGATCTTCAGAGGAGGAAGAGGGGATGGGAGGGGAAGAGGCGAATCTGTCAAACGCCGAATGCAAGAAGGCGAGAAGAATACTTGTATGCAAAGTCAGTAAAGAAGTCCTCCAGAGTATGAAGTTGCTTGGAGGCCTAGAAAATAAAGTATTTCTAGAAAAAGCAAAACCAACACCAACACCAACACCCTTGCGCGGATATTATTCTGCATCTACTCTACTTCGTACATCTGACATCTGGGCTGTTCCCGTCGTTGGTGGGGGTTCTTTTTAAGCTATCCGCGAGTAGGAACGAGAGAGGCTGACACGTTGAGGCGCACCACGCCCGAGGATGCATGGCTTGGTGGACTTGGACGGAACCAGCTTCCTAGCCAGAGCATCGGCCTTCCTTCTCTTCTTCCCAAGCCCAAAGTGCTTTTTTGTATCACCATAGACTTCTGTAGTCATCAGCTCTGAGAAGTCATCATACAGTACGTCGCACGGGTAGTCATGGCCATTGTTCCTACAGATCACGACGAAGCCAAGACACGTTCTCTACCTCTCCCTTTGTCCTCACCGCTGCAACACCCTATAATACCTAAAACGGGTGGAAACTTTTCTTGACCGCTATATCACAAGATAACAGCCCTGCAGTGGCTGCAATAAGGTTCGGCGCGCCCAACACCATGCCATTTCATGCTCATGCTCATATCTAATCATACATTCGCCTATTGGTGACGGACAGCGTAATCCGTATCTGGCAGATACAAGTGCCTGTTTGCCCCCTTCTTAGTCAAAACCACCATACGAATCACTCCTCCCGAGCTGCCATCCCACTTGATCGCCTCTCGTAATGCGCCCTTGACGAAGTTGACGGCCGCTTCCTCATCCATTCCTTCCTTCCAGTTGGAGTCGCAGTATCCGTAGATGTATGTTGAGCCTGATCCGCCGATGGCGTATGATTGCTTGTGTAATGAACCTCCTAGGGGTATCGAGTAGACTTGTCCTCCGTGTCGCTCATCCCAACCTGCAATGATCAAACCAGCACTGTCCCTCATCAGCATTGCTACCAAGATATATCCAATCTAGTCCATACCTCAATCTATCCTTGTTCTCGTAGCACAACTCCTGAAACATCGCCGCCGCTGTTTGGGTCGTTGGTGGTCGGTTGTTGGCTGTGGCATACATTCCCAGCTGGTAATGAACAATATCTGCAACTGCCTGTGTGTCTGCCGCAGAGCCGGATCGACAGCACCAGATGGTATCGTGGACTTGAGTGAGCTTGTCGGTGACACGGTTGGCAATGTATGCTCCGGTGGTGGTTCTAGAGTCGGCGCCTATTTACTACCATTAGCAACCCTTCTTATTTGTTATGCAGCTTCGTAGAGACAAACCCAAAATAACACCATCCTTGAAGTTGATCGCCATGCTGGTATCCTGTCAGTTCGATACAAGATATTGTTGTCCTGTTGAAGCTTACATTGAGGTTCCTAAGCTGGGAAAAGGTCAGTAAACTCGGAATAGAAGGATCAGGAAGGTCTTACTTGACTTCGCCCTTCTTGAGACGGTCCATATCAACATGGATACCATCTGCCAGAGCTCCTGTTAGCTGTCGCCTGAGGGAATGAAGCTGTTTGGAGAGCAATGTACCTTCATTCAACATTCCTGACGTTCCGAACTCCATCGTGACTACTTGGGTATCTCAAAGACGTAAAAGAGGAATGTAGAAAAACAAGCAGCTGGAAATCTGGTTGGCGTGAGGTTGCTTGAGGTTGATTGAGCTTAAGTTGAAGCTCAATACAGGCAGCTTTGACGCGCAGCAACCGCGAGGCTGGATGGCTTACTAATTACATCACGTGCATTTCATACTCCTTCTCTTCCTACCCCTGAAATGGTGGTAACTTGGCGTATGTGACGAATGCAATGCTATTATGGCACGGCTGGTCAGTTGAACAAGAGGTGATAGGCTTGTGGGACTTGTATGTATATGTTTACAAAGGGGTATCTATGTTGGTACTTCCTCCAAATTACAAAACTGCTGATCCAAAGGACTGCGAGGGTCCTGAGCAGTCCCTCACTTCAAACTTCTATTCAACTAGGATATCTCTTCATAATGTAACGCAACGCAGTAAAATCCTCTAGTGGAGTGGCTTTTCAAACTATCTTCTAAACCCTTCCGTGAACGCCTTGCTATCAATCCCAAAGCAGCCCCCACCTGATATACAACCTTTTATGCAATGACCATCTCCAATAATCAACCTCCCCTAGTCAACCTGTTCTCAGTCAGTACTCAAATTACGATCCAAACCTCAATCTGGCAGCACCTACCCCTCCTTTTCATCCAAAACCAACGGCGTAAAAGCATCCTTCTTCTGCACCCCCTTCCCTTTCTTCGCATCTGCCTCATCCTCCGCACACCCACAATCATAAAAATCACCAATCTTCGAACAGTCAAACTCCTTCTTCTTCAATCTCTTATTAACCACGTTATGTACATGGCAGGCCCACGCGGCAGCCGTACTCCTTGACGCCACCTGCGGCGGATACTTCTCCAGCACCTTTTGGAAATGCTGCGCGCAGTCGCCGCACGGGTAGAGGCGCGCGAAGAGGTGGATGTAGGATTTTAGAGCTGTACTGTCGTCTGCGCTGGGCTTGTCGGGAAATTTGGCCATCATGGTGTGCAGGAGTTTCCAGGACGCGTTGCCGAGTTCTGCTCTATTTGCTTCACGTCAGTTGCACCCCCGAATTTAGAAGATAGGACAAAGACAAAGGGACATACTTTAAGATGGCATTCTCGAGCTTCGGTGCTGTGGCTGTGCCTTTCAATAAGCCGTCGTCTAGGTTTACATCTTGTTGGTATTGGTATGAGGGAACGTAATCCGGATGTCGTGTCCCTTGCGCTTGGTTCCTGAACGAGGATACGAATATGAAGCCTAGGAATGCCGAGACCGCTATGATCATAAACACGGTGATGTTCTGCCTACGTGGCATTGTGTATGGTTTCGAGGTGTACTCCAGATGTGGGCTTAGTGATTACTTTTCGGTAGATTCGGGAATCGCAGATCTGGGATGAATCTGACTTCGGCGATGTTTGCTGGTGGAAGAGATGTTGTGGCCACCGCAAAGAAGTGACCTCTTATCAGCAAAGGACTTTGTTCGATTTCATTATTGTTGTTAACTCGACTAGGTGGTCGTTCCATCCCAAGAAGTACCTAGCCTAGGTAAGTAATCCGAGGCTAGCGGCAAGGTACAGTACCTAGTGCAGGGGTGGTGTGTATCGAATGCCCCGCGCTCCGGTCCCGCAGCACAAACGAAAATTAATTTCCAAGAGGTGCGTGTATGAGATCTGACCATCCGTCATACGGTATCTGTGTTGTCATGAAGAGTCATTTACACAACACATATATACCGCTTCTTCCCCAATTCGTCCCAAACCTCCTCTAATTACACTTCCTCTTTACAAACGTCTCTTCAAAATGTCTTTCCCCCCACCTCCCGTCAACACCATCAATTGGGACGATATCGGCTTCAAAGTCCGTGAAGGTACCTGCATTTCCTCTCCCCGCCATTTGGCATTGTACCTCACCAACACCACTAACACCCAATTCCAGTCAACGGCCACGTAGAATCCCATTACAGCACCAAGACTGCCCAATGGACGACCCCCAAATTCGTCACCGATCCCTACCTCCGCATCCACGGCATGGCCCCCGCCCTCAACTACGGTCAGCAAGCCTACGAAGGTCTCAAAGCCTTTCGAACTCCCTCCAATGAAATCACCATATTCCGTCCCGACCGCAATGCTTCCCGTCTCCAGCACTCGGCGTCCTTTATATCGATCCCGCCTGTGCCTGAGAAAATATTCCAGGAAGCCGTACATGCCGCCGTGTCTCTGAACGCCGAGTTCGTACCACCGCATGAGACGGGCGCAGCGATGTATATCCGTCCCTTGATCTTCGGATCTTGCGCGCAATTGGGCTTGAACCCGCCTGAGGAATATATGTTCTGCGTGTATGTGCTCCCCGTTGGCGTCTACCACGGCGTGCACCCCGTCAAAGCGCTCATCCTCGAGGAATTCGACCGATCTGCCCCAGACGGAACAGGCAGTGCGAAAGTAGGAGGGAATTACGCACCGGTATTGAGGTGGAGCGAGAAGGCTAGAGAGGAGGGGTATGGTATTACCTTGCATTTGGACAGTAAGACCAGGACGGAAATTGATGAGTTCTCGACGAGTGGGTTTATTGGGGTTAAGACACAAGGGGGAGAGACGACGTTGGTAGTGCCGGATAGCAAGTGTGTTATTGCTAGTGTCACTAGTGACAGCTGTCTGGAAATTGCGAAGAGTAAGGGATGGAAGACCGAGAAAAGATCTGTAAGTTCCCTTTCTGTCCACGTGCTTACAACCAACTAACTGTTTCTGTAGATCAAATACGAAGAACTCCCTGAATTTAGCGAGGTCTTAGCAGCTGGCACAGCCGCAGCGCTTGTTCCTATCAAGTCTATCACGCGCACTTCCAGCAACGAGACGACCTCTTACATTAAAGCCGACTCAGAAGAGCCTGGTCCAGTATGTGTGGAGCTGCTGAGAGTGTTGAAGGGTATTCAGCAGGGCAAGGTTGAGGATACGTTTGGGTGGACTAGCAAGGTCAGCCAGGTGGATGCCAAAAAGTACTCTGCTGGCGAGCAGACAAATGGTGTAAATGGTGAGAGCGTTGATAAGTTGCCATAAACGACATTTGAAATGAAAACAAAAGTTCACTATATCGCGCATAGTTCTTGGGTACATGATTACCTATCTACAACCATACCCCACGTCAATCCCTCAATGCACGATCCAATTATACTAGAACTCACCAGCAAGTCAAGACAGATATCATTCGGCCTCTCCTACACCTCCTTATTCGGGACCCACGGCACATCTCCCGGGTAGCGGCCAGCACTTCCCATCGAAAATTTACTCACAACAGTAATACTCACAACAATACAGATTTCGCATTGACCATCAGTCACACTGTCACAGGACCAACAAAACTTAGACTTCTCTCCTCCCTCATCATCCCCACCCCCATAACATCACATTTTCCCCGGTGACTGAAAGCCCCACCAAAATCATCCCTACCCGCCAGTTCCCGAACTCCCCGGCTCCTTTCAAATCCTCACTCCGTAGCCCAGAAAAACAAACACAGAAAAATCATTATCTAGTTTCCCTCTCCTCTCATGCAACGTCCATTTCTAAGACGAGAACTTTACATGTACTGTATCAATAGCTTGTGTTTATTTTATTTTGCTTATGGATGATGGATTAAATGGCTATCAGCTCGCTGGAAATTTTATGCTCGCTTGTAGCTTGTATATAGGGGGCTTTAGTTTCGCGAGGCGGTATAGCTAGAGGTCTTTGCGATTCTTTTAATCTGTTTTGTTATGTTTTCCATTTGTCTTTATGGCACTTTTGGTCATTAAGGAAGGTAAAGGTAGGTAGGTAGGTTTGAATATTAATAAGCTTCTGCTCTGCACTGCTTTATCTAAAAGGGAAGTGGGGCGTTTAAGCGAGGAGCCCCTTTTTACCGCTTTGAGGTGAGCGGAACTTCGGTTTGCGAGCTGGAAGTGTCCAAGTCTAACCTGAAAACCTCCAAGCGCAATATGATCTCTGGAAAGTCGTAATAAGAGCTTAAACTATCAATGAGGCGTTAATTTTAGAGGCTAAGCAAGATATTTACACATAAATGTTAACGTCAAATATGTTGCAATTCCCTATGAATTAAATGATTACTAAAGTGTTAAAGATAGGGATTTTTGGAAAGGTTCTCATACAGGGCTCCTGGGCATATGTGTTATTAAGGGATCTTTTCGCGCTGGTTTATAATTTCTTTTAGGTCTTACTTACTCTCGTGAACTGTCTCACATTCTGACTTTTTAGTCACAGAGTCTCCTGGGTCTTAGATTGGTTGTCCTGTGTCAAATTCTGCTATCTATGCATCGCTTGACTTTGTTCCGCCCAGCTGGATACGATACCTGATCCTGCTGTGTGATTCTGTGGCTCTAGCTAGCTGCTCACTTTTCTTCTCGAGAAGAAGGTTCGTACCTCTCGCCATGCAAAGGTTGATTTACCAATTCCAGTTCCGTGTCTCAGTTCCAAACGCGCAGCAAGTCTCTCCCGAAGTATCTGATCTCCAAATTTGACCTCGCTATCGTGGATATCGGTGGGCTTAGCACTTGGGAGATACGTGATCAGGACATAGTCTCGTCGTAAAAGGGCTCTGAGCTTGATATCCCCTCCCAGTATGCGTCTTCTTCCGTTTCATCCATATAGCATGCATGCATTGTTTGTTTGTTATCGATGGAATTCATATCTTGGATTCTCGGATAGAGGATCCGGTATTTTACCGCGGCCATTTTCTCGCAGGAGATTGAGGTATCCTTGGAAGACTTCGTCGTTCTCATTGCAAAGCAGGCGCAGGCACAGGCTTTCAGAATCATTCTCAATAGGTATTCCAGAAAACTTGCTTTTATCAAGGTGGCGGACATAGTGGTGAAGTGCCCATTTTCGAAGAGGTGAATCTGTGAAGGTGTTTTGGAAGGCGTAAGAGACCATCAAGGTCTTTGTCTTTATCCCCAAGTCGTATCTACAGAGATCTCGGATCCTGTCCATTGTCTTATTGGCAAGTCCCACCAGGCACAGCTTCTCCGCAAAGACGTAAAGCATAAAGAGTCGCTCCAAATACACCTGACCCATGACCAAAGGCACGTCCCTCGTGTAGAGCCAGTTGACAAATAGTCCGAATGCATCCGGGCTTTCCTCTGGCAGATGCATTACTCCAGCTCTTTCCTGAAAGGCACCCGTGAATGCCTTGGAAAAGTAATCCGCCATGTCGCAGATGACCGTCTTATGCACAATGTATTCCTTCTCCTCCTTTCCCACGTAGATCGTAACGAGTTCAGTTCCAAGGTTGCTATTTAAACATGTTAGCTTGGGAATGCTCTGCAGCAAAGAGAGCGCAATGACTTACTCTCCGAGTATCTCTGGTGGCGCCATCTTGACGTTTGCAGTTGCTCCACGCTCAGTGTCAGAAGTCAAGAATGTCGTAGCATTCAAGACAGTCAGCTTTCAGATTCCATTATACTGACAACCTGATGGCGGTAAAGTTGGAAGTGAATTTGATATCACGTGGGGCCAATGGCAGAATGCTTTCAAAAGTCGGTTCCCTCTGAGCAACATTCAATTTCCTCATTCCGCCACTACAAGTCTACAATCAACCACAGATTCTGGGAAATCTCAAGTGCAATCAAAATGGCTTCGGTGAGTACAAACCGATAGCATCATTCCACGCTTGCTGATTATGAGGAGAGCATCACCTCAAGCTTTACCAGCGCGTCAACCAGCAGTGGTGCCATCGTCGTGCATCGCAATAAGCAGACATGCCTTCTCGGAGAGTAAGTTTGATCCAAACCCCTGCTAGTACTACGTCTAACCCCTCATCTTCAGTGAAATGGGCCTCGAGATGATCGTCATTGTGGCTCCCAACAATGGAGTGGTAATATCTACGTCCTTTGCAGCTCCAGGAATTGAAGCTGACTATGCATTCTTTGAAGGCTGACTTCCATCGCGTCCACAAGGCGCTGCTCCTCAACTCCAGCGATAAATTCCAAGACATGGTTGAAGATGTTCCGATACCTATGCTTCACCAACTGAGTGGTGACGTTATCGCTTTCCCAACTACTGAGTCGAAGATTGTCAAACACTTCATCAACTATCTCTACACCAAGGCCATTCCAACTTTCGACCCAGAAGCCGCCCGCGATACCAAGGTTGCCATTACCAAGGACTTGATTTGCCTGTACGCTTTCGCCGAGGAATATGAAGTGCACAATGTTTTCCTTAACAAGATCGCCGATGAAGTTCAAGATGGCTTCAGGGCAATCCAGCCAATTTCAACATCCGGCATCATTAGTCTCATCTACAAGATTACCCAGTCAAACTCGAAGCTTCGCAGACTCGCTGCCTTCTTCCTTCTCCACCATCTTCGCTCCCCAGGGTACACCGAAAATCAATCCCTTACCCTTTTCTTGGACCAGAACAAAGAGGCACGGAACGACTTTGTCGAAGCGGTCAGACTCTTTGAGCCTGGTCGGGACCCTCGCATTCGCGACTGTGGCGGCGATGCAAAGTGTCTGGAGTGCTATCGTGATCCTGAATACTTGGAGGGGAAGGTTGGAGTGCACCCTTGCCAGTTTCACAGGCACGCGTATATTGGGGAGTTCAAGGGTATTAAATTGAAGATGGTCGATGGGGTACAAGTCTACGATGATCACGACGAGGAGGAGCCGCGACATGAGCCATGCCATTTGTTCAGGCCATAAGGATGTCAATGTCTTACAATATGGGGGGATTTTGAATGGAAGACTCGGATTGCTGCATGTGTATTGGCATGGACGGATGATATAAATGAGTAAGGTTCTGGGTTATCAGGTTGCTAGAACTGTTCAACTGTCTCACATACAAAGGCTTATGACATATTCCACTAGTTCCATGATTCCGTGATCCTGTCGTCACCACCATAATCCCACAAAAAGCCAAGAGATCCAAAATTTCACCCCCTATGAATGGCCTTTTAACACTCAGCGGACATAGGTAGCCTAAAACTGATATTTGTTAATATGGCTCACGCATTCTGAGATATTTGGGGTAAACGTTACGACGCGGTGAAAGAAGGTATCTCCAAGACCGTAGGGACCTACAAGTTCACAGGCTTAGCATTATATAACGACGAAATGGTCTTATGATGGAAATCGGCCGCTTATGCGGTGATGGTAATGATATCGAGGACTTTATGTTAGTCGATCCATCCTAGGAAACATGCCATCAGCCATTGCTACTGGACTTTTCCGGCGGGCAAAAGTCGAATTCTCACCTGTACGATCGAGGGGCCTGCTACGAACCTAGGATTGCAATATTATCCTAGAGCCGACGAGAATCGCAATACACGACGCAGTATCTCTCTTTTATTGCGTCGCAACGAATTGAGGCACCGCACAAGATAATCCTTCTATCGAGTTGACTTTTCCTCCCACACAAATGCGACTTCCTCTCTTTAGAGCCTTTTCTAAACCTAAACACTATTCGCCTCTGCTTTTTCGACCTCTAGCTTGCTAGATACCTGCCCTACACACGAATACCGCATCCTCTGCCTCGTTTAGGCCTCCGTTTATACACTCCTACGAAGATATTTATACCCGGGTTTTAGCAGACACCACGAAGGAGGATTAAGGGCGGGGACACAATTTTTGGAGGAGACAGGGGGGCTATTCTTGCTTGTTAGGGGGGTGACTACGTATCTACGGCTATATAAGAGGGAGGGAGAGAAGGAGAATAGAGGGAAGGGAAGGGAGGGCCTTAAGAGGGGGGATTTTTCATTTTAGGAGGGTTTTTGACTTTCTAGCCATTTATGCGCGCTAAGACCTCGCGTATATATTACCTATCTAGGTAAGGGTCTCCCTTACCTGGGGTTCTATATATACTCTTTTTCTTCTTCTGGTGGTCTATCCTACATGTAGTGGAAGGTCACAGTTACATAGCCTAGCTACACGCACCTCGCATGAAATGTCTTTCTCAATGGGTTATCTTTGTATTTAATTCCTAAGCTTAGCACGACCGCGTACCCCTAGGGAGGTCCCCGAGCCTATGCTCTGGTCGTAAATCACTATCATCCTCATCATTATACTGGACTCTTCCTGTCCCATATATACATCCTATGGCATCTGACTTCTAGGGTGTTATAAGATCATGCACAAATTGCTTTTCCTGCAAAGCTACTATCACTTACGAGTTATGAGGCGTTATAATAAGTAGGGGCTTCTATTGTATTATGAATAAGCAGGAAGAAATAAAGTAGCGCAACGCTAATTAGGTACTTCGGTTTAAGACAATGAAAGACAACAAGGATGTACTCCCATGGACCAGACTTTTATCCAAATTTCCAAATTTCCTCAAAGCAATCCAATCAGAAAGGGGAAGTTTGCAGTCCAAAAGTTGCGCCTCTATCAGAGAAAATGTCGCTCCTAACAGAGAACCTGTTCACTCAGCGGTAGCTGTAGATGTCGTCGTCTGCTCCAGCTCTATCGTTTCTATTTCTTGTGCCCGTGGCTGAGCCCAAAAGCTGTTCCGCATCATGATCAACTGTAACAGCATTGCCAGAGGTGGAAGTTGCTGGATCAGATGAGCCGCCGCCATTGCCAGGTTATCTGCTGTCGTCATCGGCTCTGCTAGCATTGCTGTCCAGTCCCTGCATTGAGGTCAGGCACCTGATGGACCTGTAGTTGCGGAAGGACCAGATAAGACGTTGTGCCCGACATCATGCTCATGCAGCGTAGTCGAGGTACCCAGCTCCTCACCTGGCATGACATCCTTGCCCTTGTACTTAGGGCCTTCCGAATAACCCTCAGTATTGTGGAAGAAGGTGGATCCAAGGCCCTCGGTAAATCCATCCCCCTCTCCAACATCATAGCGACTGCGCGGGTCACGGCCAGGATATTCGTAGAAGGCAAGACTAAACTCCATTTGGAATCTAATAACTTCGTCTCCTAGATCTTGGACGTTGTAATAGAGATCGCCATAATAAGTTGCTCTGCTGGTATTGATGTCTTCCCCCTGTGGTCTGAAGCTCTCATTGCAAATGTAACGTGTAATGAGAGCAGCGCAGTATGTGCGGAGCCTAGCACAGGGATTAGTTAGCTTTTGTATAGTAGGAACATTTCAGTTTCACAGGAGAAAAATGCCAGTGTTTTGGTGAGTATACAGGAAGGTTTGAAATATAACAGAGACAGTATAATACAGCAGGGAAGTGTGGTGTACTTACTTTTTGCCAGGAAAGGTATTGGTGAAAATCTTCTGAATGTCGCTGGCGTCCGGAGAAGTCTCATGGCGGTAGTGCACCATCTGGATCCGGTCCATAATACGGTCTTGAAGGCCAGAAAGACGATATTTGACAGCGAATAAGTAGGAAGGGTAAAGGGTATTCTTCGAATACGCCTGGGCTTCTTCCAAATCTACCCCAGTTTGTGAATCGTGGTCGGAGATACAACCGCAGTAGGCCCACTCGGAGAAACAAGTAAAGGCTTGGGCATCATCCTCTGGTAATTCGATGACCATGCTCTTGCCCTCTTTGAAGTTGACACTCAACATCGCGGTAAAGACATCTGACTTGGCTATAAGGACAGTCTTGTGCATAATGAATGTAGCCTTTTTTGGCCCGACAATGATTGTGACGACGTCTTTCATCGTTCTTCTCGATGTCAGTAAAGAATTAGAGGATATTTAGCATACAGGGCCAGAGATAAGGGGCTTACCCAGCTGCGAAGTCCGTTGCAGGAACGCTGGTCTTGGTCTCGCGCGTCATGTCGATAGCGGTCCGGAGAAGCAATCAATTTGTTTTCCGGGCTATGAACAAGAACAAATGTTGAAGGATTGAGACTCAATAGAATTACAATGGATAGCCGTGGTAGACTGGAGTGTAAAGTCGGCTGTTGTGGCCAATAAATTTGTGGTTTGTGGAAGAAAGGTAAGAGAGGATATGGATTCAAATGACAGGAACAATTATGTTGGAAAAATTTCATCTAGCGCTAAATCCAAGACATTATAGTGTGAATATACAGCTGTTTGATAAGTTATAACCCATATTCCCTCATTGGTCGTTGAAGCCGGAATGCTACCCATACTGATAAGAGCGGGGGGGGGGAGGGAGGGGTTAAGCGAGATGGCGGCAAATGAATGAGCCTCTGTCTGCTCAGCAATGCACCAAGTAGAATTCATATATACTTAGAGCGATTAAATATTTCAAACCAAGAGAATAGGTCTATACTTAAAGAAAACAAGTTTGTCTTTGACTTGCGGTCTCTGACGTTGACCTTGTGATGCCAACAAGATGTTTATCTCAGAAATGGAAAACGAGCCGTACCTACGAAAGTTCCTCTATATATTCACTTTATGCGGTATGGGGTTTATAACAGTAAATAGCGTATTTTAAAGCAAAATATTATTTCCCTGCCACGGCGCAGTGGTGCGCTGATGCGCAAGACAATCAAGGCATGTAGCCCCCTTCCTAATACTCTAAGAATCACTTACTTGAGATACAGATTGTCTTGATGAATTGTAATCCCTTTATTGGGCCCTATTACTAAGATATCCGTTATCTGTGTTTGCTGGTCGACTCATCAAGACACCCTAATTACAATGCCAGCTGGAGGCTTTCTTTCACCAGTAATATTTTTTTGGTATTCTTTTGGGGAAAAGCAGCCACCACTTGGGTTGTTTGTTGGCGTTTTGCGTTGACAGAACAGCGCAAGTTTGTGAACACTTCACCTCCCAAACAACAATATTCTACGTCATAGACTGCAAGAAAAAATGAAAACATATAGCAGTGCCTAGTGATGCAGCATTAAGCAGCACTTAGTGCTGGGCAACTTCAGACTTGCTGTATGCCTAAAGGGAAAGACATATTTACGCGCACCAGCCAACTTGAAATGAGAGGATCATTCATCCTCGAATTGTACTTCCATTCGAAAGAAGGAATCTGCACATTCACCAAGTTTGTTCCTCCCGGGCTGAACTTACACTTTTGATGTGTTGGGCAGGTACACCATTTCAAGCTGGACAACGAAGAACGTCCACTCCTAATAAGCTTCAAGTAAATGGAAACATGGATAACTATGAGTTTTGAAGGTTACCGTCTGAGCAGCTCGTCCAACCTTTTATTGCTCAGTTACCCGCTTGGGAGGAGCGAGCGAGGCTAACATGCGTTCATCCGAAGTTGAGAAGGTGTCAGCCAACTATTTGGCTCACTAGCTATACTAAGAAGTATTCATAATATGAACGTGTTCTGGTCTTGTACTACAAGGAGAACAGGAATGCTCCACGGTCTTGAGTTGGAGATCCCGGCATTCATGGCTAGCTATATCTGCATGATAAGCTGGAAAACATACAGCAAGCTCATGGTGACCTTAGAGAGCACATGCTTTTAGGATAATGTACTTCTGGGTGACTTGATCGTGGAATTTTCGGAGGCGTTTTAGAGCTCGAAATTTTCCATATAAATGGAAAGCGTAAGGTCGACCGCCTGAAACCTTACATGGAGGCTATTGTATAGGTGCTGTTTTGCTATCAAGCTTGTTTCACCCCTGTATAACTTTTGTTCTGGTGAGCAGCCAAGGCACTTTATTTTAAATCTAACAATTCGCAAAGGCTGTTCCTGCCAATCATTAAGTGCCTTGAAAGAGGATCTAATGGGATTCATTTACTCATTGGAAAGAATTTGAAAGTGAAGGTGCGACCAAGTCAGACTACGGTCACGTGGCTACGCCGCTCAATTCACCGTGAAGTTGACAAATGCGCCTTGAGACATTCCCCAGAAGAGACCCCTCCTCTCCCAACTATAAATACGTACCTCAATAACATCTGACGCCAGCCTCAACAAGTAGCCACCATCTCCTGGATCACCGTGATCGTCCACCCTTTATCCTTCGCGCTTTTTCTATCCATCAAAACACTATTGAGCCTCGACATTTGATCATTATTTTGTCGTCGCGTGGTTCATCCATCTTCCAGGTAGGAACATTCCACTACTTCCCACCTTTCATTTAACTTTCAATTGCTGACAGACTGTTGACCTACAGAATCCATCAGCTCCTTCGACCTCATCGAGACCGTACTGCCTTAGGAACTAGGAAAATATTTGGGAAGTCATAAGGAGGGCCAGAGTGACGACCTCAGAGCCTCCTATTCTCGACGACTAAGGTTAGACGATTTGAGGATCAAGCCGGAACGACAGTGTGGCAAGTCAACATGAGTTCTTCAACTTCTGCCATCTTTAGTGCCGAGTAAGTCTCTCAACTTCCGGAAGATATTTTATGTTAAATCCTGCTGACTCGGGACTTCTAGTGATATTGGAACCGACATCGTCACCATCCATGTTGGGCCCGAGAGAAAAGCGTTCGCCATCCACAAGAACCTTATCTGCAACCGTTCGGATTTCTTTTCTAAGGCTTTCAATGGCCCTTTTAAGGAAGGCGTTGATGGCACGATGCATTTACCGGAAGACGACCCAGAGGCGTTCAGTGCCCTCGTTGTTTGGATCTACCGCGATCAACTCCCTCTTTTTCCTAGCGAGCGATTTACAGATGACCGCGATGGATGTGAAAGATATATTGACATTCTCTTGCCATTCTTCCTGTTGGCAGAGAAGCTATGTATTAACGCTTTGGCGAATCAAATTATGGACAGGATTCAAGACGTTCAGCTTAAGCATGACAGCCTTTTTAGCTGCTCGCAACTAGAGGACATCTATGCAAACACCCACCGGGGGAGCAAGGTTCGAACTTATGGCGTTCTTAATGAGATTCGAAGAAGCTTAGTGCCGGAAAGTGAATATGATGCGAATGAGGAAGACGAAAATTCGGAGGAAAAGTTCCTGGAAGAATTATTGAAGCTGCAAGAATCCCAGACAGACATCGGTCGAGACTTCATTTTGCTACATATGCAATATGGACACCGCTTCCATCCGGGAAACGATCGTGCTGATGCCCAAATTCGCGACTCGAAGACGGGCTTTGGTCGATGTTTCTTCCATACCCACGCCAAATCAGAGGTCTGTCACCTTGGTCCAGAGCCCGAGGATACCAAGGGGGCATAAAACAGATCAGTATACCTCAGCAGCGGTTTCGCATTGTCCTTCAGTCCTACTTCTATCCCTGTCAGAGCTCTGCTCCAGAAAGGGACTGACCCTGACACTACGCAAAGACAGACATCGGTGCTGGGGAATGAAGACTAAGGGGGTTGGAGATAATTTTAGTGGTGGTTGAAAGGTTGATAAACGTATGCAATGGTGGGCCAGGGTACTCGAATGGGAGCATGCACTTATGAGTCTTAGAACTAAGCTATTTTCAATACAATATGGATAAAACCAACTTTCACTTCTCATTATTTATCGCCCGTGGAAGATCTGCAAGGACATTTCTGCTGTAAACCAGAAGCCCAGTATAATTCTAAAGATATTCACAATCAAACTAAAATACGATCCGTCACCCTCACAACTTGCTTCTCTTTCTTGTCATGAGAGCGTGGTCGAGGGTTTGGCCAATGATTTTCTGTTTCTACGGAGTATACACACGTTGGAGGTAACGTGTGCCGCCTTAAACCACTATAAGATAATGGCCACTTTGATCTTTCAAGGGAGATTTACCGTTCAGTTAGGTGGAAATTAATTTTCAAGGTCCCTATTTGGCAGACATAACCTAGATCCAGATTATGCTCTCAGATTGTATTAGCTTAGTAGAGCGCTAGGCTAGATCGGACCGCCTCACATAACTCCATAAAAGCCTCCCATCGAAATTCAATTCCAAGTAGTCCTTTTGGACTTCTTGGGACAAGTCTTTTCTTGACCAACTCAAATTCACCACACGTACGCTTGTCTGTGCACACAACCACACCACCCAGACCTTCCGGTCTTCCTGTTGTGATTTCCCTCCCAAATACCTTAAATACTGGACTTCGTCAACAACGCGGTCACTCGTCACATCACATCCACCTTCCAAATCAAGATCAACTCCCACATCCCAGTGGACTCCTCATCACCTCGACATTACAGACTTGAGAACCGCAGCGACACATACAGTACAATCTTCCAACCATAAGGTGAGAATGTTAGCTGTGCAAGCATCATGGGCGTCCCACTGACTATAGTAGATTCTTCTCGCCGTCAAAATGGCATCCCCGCCCACATTCAATCTCAACGCTGAGTAAGTATCTCAATGTTTCGCAAGGCAAAGAAAAGGCTGGCTAAAAGATCCATAGGATTCTTGGAAACGAGATCGTCACCATCCACGTCGGTCCAAAACGCAAATCCTTCACAATCCACAAGAAGCTGCTTTGCGAACGATCAAGCTACTTCCAAAAGGCTTTTGCTGGTGGCTTCAAAGAAGGTGCTGAGGGCATCATGTATATGGAAGAAGAGGACGCGGGTGCTTTCGATAACCTGGTTAATTGGATCTACAGGGACCAGCTACCGAGCTTTCCTTCCAAGGAATTTGCCAATACCACTGATGGGTGGGGCGATTTCACTGAGACTGTCACGGCACCATTATTCTTCATGGCCGAAAAGTTTTGTATGGACGAACTTTGCAACAAGTTGATGGATGAGTCTCAAGATGGCGATCTCAGGTTTGGAGTTATACCTGATGTCGGGGAGATCGCGGAGGCATATGCTCATACGCACGAAAAGAGCAAGCTGAGGAAATACTGTGCAATGATGACCATATACACCGTACACGGCAGCATTCATGGGCGAAAACTCCAAGTATCGTAGAGCCATGGTGGAAGACGGCATGCTCTCAGAGCTCCTCAAGTCAACTCCTGATTTTGCGACGGACTTTACCATACTCCAGTTTACGTATGGTTTCCGTTTTCGAGCGCCAAAAAACACTGATCCTCGGAGACGCACCGGCTCGCGAAGCTTTGGGCAGTGCTTCTTCCATACTCACTCGAAGGGTGAGGTATGTCATTTGGGGCCAGAAAAGAAAACAAAGGAAAAGGTTTAGGATAGACACTGAGCACCGTCATCATGGTAGATTTGGCTCTTGGAGAGAAAAGCCGAGAGTGTGGTTCTTGGGAGCGAACAAGAACTTTATTGGGAACAGCCAAGGTGGCATGGAACATTATTAATGGGAAAATCATACTCTAGGGAATAGTTAGGCTTCCATCAAATATTACCTTCCTTCATCGTAGAAAATATCAGTTAATATCCTAAAAGCTTGTTCCGGAACTCATCCTGTCATTTGTATATGTCATCCCTCGCCTACTGCGGTACTCTCAGGGGATATACAACTTTGTCTTATGCTAGACCTGTACTTTAACTTTTCTACGATACTGTGGATTTAACCCTGAAGCTCTGTAGACACCTGCTAATTCATGATAGTCTTTTCCAAAGCCAATTACTATTTCCATCCAAGTTTCTCATACTATCAGCTGACCTGATCAGTAGATATACAATGTCCATCATCCCTGGATAAGGGAGTAAATCCAAGCTGTTGAATACGGGGACATGCTCAGCGCTCCTCTCCTCTCCGAAACTGTTGAGCGAAACCCTTATTATCTTCCTCAAAATGGGCTTTAACTTCAATCCCATCAAGATCACTGGATGTGGCTGGATAATTTAGTGGAGTTAGGCCATGAGCACCCAGACTTCAGTCGTGACTACTTCGTTACTCAAAACCAGTATGGCGGAACCTATATAGTTTACTTACCTGCAGATTGATACGGTACCTAGGTGTAGGTAACTATAAGTGAGTGAGACATTGTTGACCGCCCCCTGAGAATTACGGATTTACGCGAGCGGTCTAGCATGGAGTGCTTTCCTCTTCAACTTCGACTTACACTTTGCCAACCACTTCAACACAGAGCTGAGGAGAAGAACCCAGCTTCCATCAACCCGCCAGGCTTCCCACCTCTTCGTACAGCAGCCATGGCATCCCAAAATCAAGCAACGCAACCTCATCCGCTCTCCCCAGCAAGCACATTCTCGCCAGCCTCGCAACAACTCCAGCTCACCTCAGCACAGCGGGAAACAGTCTCCAAGACGCCTGCCAAATCCAAGGTTTTGACCCCGGAGTAAGTCAATTAATTCACTTCCTTTCGACCGATCCTCAACGCAAGAATCCCGATCTGACCTCCGTTTTAGGGTCCTGGGCCATGATTTTGTCAAGTTGTTCGTCGGAAACAAACGCAAAGAGTTCACCGTCCACAAAAGACTCCTCTGCGACCGAGTCGACTTCTTCTCGAAGGCTTTCAATGGGGGCTTCCAAGAGGCAGAGAGAGGAGAAATGTACCTTCCTGAAGACGATCCGGATACAATCGGCTTGCTCGTGGATTTCCTCTATCGAGGGGTGGTCCCGGATGCCTCGAAAAAGTTGTCTCTGTTTAAGCTATACATACTAGCAGAGAAGTTATGCATGCCAGAGCTTATGGACCCAGTAATCGACGCAATCCAGGCATATCATATCGACAGCAATATCGGATGCAACGTCGATACTATATCGCGCATATACTCGGGAACGAATCAGAAGAGCAAGCTTCGACTCTTCTGCGTTGCTGAGACGACTCTGATCATGAGGTGCGCCTCGAAGAAAGTCGAAAAGGGACGACGGTACGAGCTTGTATTCGAGACCCATCCGGAATTCTTCCTCGACCTGTTCCGCTTTCAAGCACAATATCACAAGGAGCTGAACGAGGTGGGGGTTTATTATTACTCTGCTTATGATACTCTGGATCCATGTATTTTCCACTGTCATTCGGAGGAAGCGGGTTGCCATAATTGAAGGTCAATATGTAGTTTTATGACACGTGGTTACAGAGAAGAGATAATGATTATCAACTAGGGGTTTTTCCATGTTTCCAGCTAAAATGAGGAGTTAACTCCTATAGTGTTTTGTAGCCTTCTCCACAAAATCCCAATGCTATTTATGTTA
Organism: Lachnellula arida; assembly: GCA_007821475.1. Lineage (NCBI taxonomy): Eukaryota > Fungi > Ascomycota > Leotiomycetes > Helotiales > Lachnaceae > Lachnellula > Lachnellula arida. The sequence continues at coordinate 2,989 of QGMF01000546.1, read as the reverse complement.
GAGAGATAAAATTAGCACTTACTATGGTTGACTTTCAATGTCCTACGCCGAATGGGACATTATAAACCAGGTAGTGCCGCTTTTTCTATCCACCGTAAGCCTTCCTTCTTCTTTTTGTGGAGACGGCCTTAAAACACTGCAGGAGTTACCAAATTTGTGGAATTCTCCTGGTTTCTAGCTAAACGAGGAGTTAGAGAACGGAATATCTGTGATGGCATGAGATAACCTGACTTAAGTTCCTCTATATCCATCCATCAATCACCCATCCACATAAAGCATCAAAGCAACCCTCCCATCCCTCCCCTCCACAACCCCCGTAACCCGCGGCTCAACAACCAACCACTCCCTCTCCTCCCCCTCCCCCTAATCCCTACCCTAACCCCCCTCCTCAGCCTCCTCAAATCCCCATCCCACCCCTCACACAACCACCCATGCGTCCACCCCGCCCACTCAATATCCCCGCCATAAAGCCCCCCCTCCCCAACTAACCTCGCACCTCCACTCTTCATCATACACTTGAAAACAACACAGAGTCTATAATGCACGAAATCCAAAATATGCTCGTACAGCCGCGGCGACATCGCGCATGTCCAGCCGAGGGTCACAGGCAGGACGTAGAAGGATGACGGGGAGCGAGTCCCGATTAGGAAGCGCTTGAGCGCTAGGTTTTGATGCGGTGTTAGGGGTATGCGTTTAAAGGGCGTTTTGGCTGAGAGGAGCTTGAGTTGTTTGGTGAAGACGCGCGTTTCGGAGATTTTGTGCCTGGGTGAATTGGTGCGCTGAGGGCGGGAGCGGGAGGCTAGAGCTGGGGGACTGGGAGTATTAGGAGGGATGTCTTTGGGTTGTTTTGGGGGCTGTTTGTTGACTGGATTCCACATGCTGACATCGTGGTGTTTTTAGGTGATAGCATTGTTGACCAGAGCACACCGCGAGGGAAGCAATTCTCTCTGACTGCCATGCTGTGGTGATGTGGCTGGGCAGAATGACAGAATTATAGTGCCGCTGTTCTCCGACAAAGCCACAGGTGCTGTTTTGCGGTCTTGGAGTGGTTATGGTATTGGCCGGAAAGGGGTACGGTACGTACTTGAACAAGCTAGGATCCCGTTAGATACTGAATGCTGAATAGCATACATCTGATATGCGGGCAGCTGACTCGAGGATAGCCTCGAGGGAGAGATAATCAGACCTTGGGCACGAGATGAAAGTCGAGCATGGAGGCGCAGAGTCAAGCGCTGGAGCTCAAAACCATTCAACGCCATCTTGTTGCTAAGAGTCGAGAAGCCCGTACAAGTAGCTTTCCCAGTCTAGAGAGAATATGCTTGCATTATATTCCTACATCAATCGAGGCCCGTTTGGCAGAATGGTCGTCCAGTTCTTGAAAGCCCCTATGCCCGTCTAGTATGCATGGCTCCTTTTGTACATTCTTTCGTACACGAGATTTAAATAATCTTCTCTGCCTCCTCAACCAAATCTTCCACTCTAAATGCCGCATCGCCCTTCCCAAACATCTCCAATAATCTCTTCCTCTCATTCTTCTCCCCGCCAAACCCATAGAACTTTTGCAAACACATCACTAACCACTTCGCCTCATCAACACTCACTCCCCTGCCCTCAACAACCTGTCCCTGTAACAACACCAATCCCTTGTCTTGCGCCAGCTCGAGATGATGCGTGATTGTCGTATGCGGCTGGCTGAATTCCCCACGCAGCTTGTATTCCGCAAGATGCGTGAAAAGAACAGTGACAGTGTTCTCTGCTGGAAATGTCCATTGCAGGAAGTGTATTTCTGCACCTTGGCCCTCTTTCGGCAGAGGCAAGATAAAATGCGGGTGCTTTTTTGCTGTTGCTTCGAGAGTTTTGTATGCATCGAGAGGTATCACGGCGCAGAGTGATTGCTTATCATCGACGTGTCGTAGACGCCAGATTGCCTCTAATTCTTTCTGCGGCAGGGCGCGAGTCTTTTCCAGGTCGAGGTATGAGGAGAGGGTCTTGATGCCTGGTGACGAAGCTGCTTTCTCCGCGGGTATTTGTGGGGGTGGAGGAGGAGGCGGGAATGGAGAAGATGCATTCGGAGATAGTGGAGGGGTAGGAGGCGCATTGGGGAGGGGCACTTTGATGAAAGCCTTTTGCCTCTGGTGCTCGATCTTGTCTTTGTAGACTTCCTTAAGTTCACGGATATCTCTCAATCCTTCCCTGACCACTAATTAGTACAATATAAATCTAAGCTTCAAACACTCATTATTCTCACTCCTTTGCCTTTTGATCTAGCTTCTCCTTATATTTCTCCAAAACTCGATTCGATTGCTGGGTGGCTAGAAACCGGACATCATGCACCTGCGCCCATCTTCGTTGCGACGCCCGCAGATATGGTGCTGCACCGGAGACAACATGACGCAGCGCAGGTACTCGAAAGCTTGCCATGATGATCGCAAATAACAATGCCGTGAAGGAGAGAAGCAAGGAAGGAAAGGAGTAGAGGAGAGAGTTGACGTTGGAAGAAGGCTTAGCGTTACGATAAGGGGCTTATCTAAGAGGCACGTGTAAAGTGGGCCACGTCCTCTCCCCTTTATTAGTAGTATGGAGCTCGGTAAAAACAAGGGGGAAGCATTATAACTTCAAGAGCCATGAGATCTGATCTTCCTATTTTCAATTCATCTCTATCACTAATTTCTAATTATGGATACTTAAAGAAACAATTGCAAATCTACAACTCGTCCCATTTATTCCCCAGTCACCTAGGGGTCACCATGGGTCCTTACAAATATTTGGACCCGACCCATGGGTCCCCATGGGTACCCCATGGGTTTTGCAGGGGGGGTAGGGGGGGTGGGGGCGCGTATAACGCGACGCGATATTATTACTATAACGCGACGCAATATATTATTACTATAATGCGACGCGATATATTATTACTATATCGCGATATTATTATTATATTATAATATTATTACTACATTATAATATTATTACAATAATTAGTATAAGTATT
>QGMF01000545.1:0-26085 GCA_007821475.1 Lachnellula arida | reverse complement strand
CGTTTTACCATATAAAATGGGCATTTTTGGATACTCACGGACCAAAAATCCATGTAAAATTTACCTTTTACACTAGCAGGGGCGCGTCCGATGTGTCCTCCCCCTTTACATTTGTAGAATCCAGATGTGCCTTTTTCATTATCTCTCTTCCAGCTCGCACTAGAGCCCTCTTCAACATGCCCTCAAAACTCTGCATTCCCTGTTCGTCGATCCCATGGGGTAATCTTCTCGCCAGTGTAGAAGATGAAAATCATATATCGTATGATTCGTATCACTTCTCCTACCACCCTTCGCCCATCACGGGAGTTGGAGATAATGGATGTAGTATTTGCAAGGTTCTCTACTCACCTACCCAAAGCTTGGGCTTGATAATCTCACGGTCCGGATTTCGAACATCTGTAGTTCAGACGCACCTGATGATAGCCAGAGCTCACATGCGAGATACATAGTTCTAAGGTTCGAACGAGCTTTGACGGAACTTCAGACACTTACTATTGTCCAATTTAATGTTTGCGCTAGACAAGACACGTAGCCACAGATTTCTCTACATCCTGTTGCTCGATACGCTTGTTGTTCATGTAAGCCTTTTTCTACATTTGGCTAGAACTTACTAACTTGGTTGTTGAAAATAGATCAAATAGATCAATCCGAAAATGGCTTATCTTTTGGGCGACTCGTTGAAGACCCAATAACTTTAGGGCTTCAATCCGTAACCCGGTCTTGGTTTGATTCATGCACCCACACGCACAAGGAATGCATGAAATTCCAGGAGGTCAACGCACTATTGCCAACCCGCATCCTGGATATCGGTGGGCAAAACCAGGATCGTATCTCTCTGCGAGAATTCCCTACAGGAAGCCATGGTCAATATGCGGCTCTAAGTCACTGCTGGGGCACAAAGCAAACTTTCATAACATCCTCAACAAACCTAGAAGACCGCAAAAAGTCCATTGACTTCAATGAGCTACCTCAGACATTTCGGGACGCTGTTTCTGTTTCAAGAAGCCTTGGAATAAATTATCTTTGGATCGACTCTCTTTGCATTATTCAGAACGACATAGACGACTGGAAAAGGGAATCTATCAAGATGGAACAAGTCTACTCTGACGCCACATTAGTTATCTCTGCTTCAAGAGCCACGTCTGATTCCACTGGATTTCTCAATCCCCGTAGGACTGATGAGATTATATCCATCTCATATAGCAAGGGTGAGAAAATGTCGACCTTGTATCTTCAACAAGCCTTGCAACCATTTGACTCTACGGACCCACTGAAATCAGAGCCGCTAAATCAAAGAGGATGGGCGCTGCAAGAACGGTACCTTCCAAGAAGAACATTATATTTTGGATCTCATCAAACATTTTGGAACTGCCAAACGCTCTCTCGATCCGAAGATGGCAGAATTCTGCAACGCCCATGGTTCGATTTTCAAGAACTGATACTACCAGCTAACGAGAACCCCGGTACGACCTGGGCCTCAAGCGAGCAACTCATGCTATACCAGCCGTGGTACAATATGATAGATATATATATGGGCTGCGGTCTAACTTACGAGTCTGATCGACTACCCGCTATTGCTGGCTTAGCAAAATCACTTTGGTTGAAGTCACAAGATTCATACCTCGCTGGGCTGTGGCGAGGTGGTTTACTGGCTGGTCTATTGTGGCGAAGGTATAAACTTGGCGCCCTCCATAGACTCGCAGCTTTCCGAGCACCGTCCTGGTCTTGGGCATCTGTGGATGGAGAGATTGAGTTTAGGGTTTACGCATGGTTTAACAAATTTCCGTACGGTATCAAATACTTTGCTTCTTTACAGGATGTACAGATCGATGTTGATAATGGTCCTTTTGGCACTGTTAGCGGCGGTTGGCTGAGTATCGATGCACCTATATTTCCCATCGTCGGCTCCAGAGGCCCATTTAGTGTCAGTAATTTCTCTGAGCTACTTTATGGAGTGCCAGGTAAAGTCACTATTAGTAGCTGGTGTGCTTACCACGGGGTATTCGACTGGCTTTTGCTGGTTAAGGTTCCCGAAAATGACGTCCTCATTGCCGGGTCTTTCGATTTCCCAGAAGATCACGAATATACTACTACGGGATCGCTTTTCGCCGTATTTCTCGCTGGTGTCTGTCATCCGCCACATTTCCGACACGCGTCTAGTAATGAAGGATTGTTCGGGTTAATTGTAAAGAAGCATGAAGACGAGAACGTGTTTTCTCGAGTAGGCATGTTACACGGCAAGTTCATGGCCGAGGATCGTTCTCACAGCGACGAAGAGATGTTTACACAGTATCGATCATGGAGAAGACAAGATTATCTATCCTCTACTAGTAAGATAGAAAGTCAGACATCATGGTGTGATATCTCACTTCACGAGAAGGAGCGAAGGGTAAGTATACTACGATAAGAATTTCACTGAGTCATAGCACAAACTCGGATCCGATGAGTGTACCATTTAAGTGCGGACGTATGAGGTGGCTGCTTTGTTATTGCATAAAAAGGTCTTAACCATCCAAAATAATACCTGCATCTATCAAGACCATTTCTAACTTAGTTACAAACTTACATCGGAAACTTTCACGCCAGCGGTCTTATTTGTGGGGGTGTAATGCATTCCACCTTTTGTCTGTACACAACGCTTTTGGCCTCTGCATCTGATATTGCCTTCCTTTTCTTCAACCAACCAGGCAGTAACTCTATACAACTCCCCGGGGATACATTTGGATTCTCCTAACGTAACCGTGCCTAATTTCTCTCCAAGATCAAACTCAACGTCTCTCTCTGTAGCGCTGTCTAGAATCTCAAGGCCGAGGAGCTTTTCCAGTTTGTTTGACGTCAGGTATTCGACAACATCGTAAAGCAATTCGGGTCCAACGGTCGACATGTTGCTTGATGGACCTGCACCGTACTCATAAGCCATAAAATTTCCATTGCTACCAAGCGCAAAGACATGGCCATCAATGTCATGAAGTTCGACCTTGCTAATATCGACTTGCCGGGTCCAATATCCAGACTGCTCCGGGAAGAGGGTGCGTAGCATGATTGAACCGTTGTCAAGCTTGAAATGGCTGTGTATCAGATGGATCCCGAATCTACTCTGGGCATTATGCTGAACCAGAATTTGGGCCAGGCCCTCCAGCTGCTGTTTTGAGACTTCCGTTGGCTGGGCCGAGATATCTTCCAGTTGGTTGTGTCTAGCGATGTGGTGAGCTACAGATACACCCACCATGGTGATTTCTTACAAATGTGTCGAGTCTCTCAAGTCCCTGGTAGAAGGGGTTGAATGGATACCAGGAGCAGCGAAACAACTCAAGGCTTCCGTCATCTTTCTGTAGATAGTCGGTTGCCTCCTATTCTAACAGAAGCATTAGGAGGGTTGATCACGTGACAGTAGTTCTTTCATCTGATCGTGATACGATTTTTCGCAGGGATAGGAAGAGCAGAATTTATACAGAGCGATGGGAATTCAAAGGTCTGAAGAGTGTGAATCTGCTCCCTACTAATAATATGTTATAACAACCGATAAATGACGTTACTCGTCCTCTCGTACAGGGTTGGGGATGCACAGACCCTATTTATTGGTTTTCTGTGGAGCGAAAACACCACGCCAATGCCAAGTCAGTCAGAGCACCAGGAGTGGCATTTCAGGGGATATTCCCACCCCCCTCCCCCGCATTATTCCGTACGGAGTATACGCCGTTAAGATGCAGTCAGCCCGCCAATTATATCAACGAGATAAGCATTGAACAGTGCCTCATCAGCATGCTAGGGAATTCGTGCCGATCCTCATCCCCAGACGGGAAGCGACCGAGGTGTATGTCACATGAAAACCCCAGCCTCTCCCCATGATTCCTTCAAAACCCTACAAAGGTATTGCGCCGCATTTGACGACAGAAGTTGATACTCACCCATTCATGCCTCATAATATTCATCATGAGTAGTCGTCGCAGCGCCATCCTCGCTGCCATATCCTTGATCTTCATATTCGCCCTGTATCATGTCTCCAACGTGCCGGGATCATCGACCGCCGTAGTAGGACAAGAAGCAGAGATACCGATAACGTCAACACCCACGACGGAGAAAGAAAAAACCCCACTGCCGCCGCCTACATCTGAGAAAGAGACCTCGAGCACCGAGGTCCTCTCTCCTGAGGTCCTGACCTATTTCGACCAGGTTTTCTCAGCCGACACGCCCAAAGCTCACGACTTTCTCGCCCTCAAGGCTGCGTGCGAGCAAACGAAATGGGCTGAAGACGAGGTTTACCTCCAGTGTGGGGGCATGTCGGCCGGTTTGACATCCATCATGTCGCAAATCAAAGTCTGTCTGAAAATGGCCGTTGATACAGGGACTAGCATCATCTTACCATCAATGCCCCTCCGTGACTCAAAGGACTTGCAGAACTTCAACTTCCTGAATGGCGATGCGTACCTGACTTACGAAGAATGGTTCGATGCAGGGCATCTGATGACTCAAATCGGGCATTACTGCCCGAAGATGAAAATCTTGCATCCCATTCAGCTGGATGGCCAAGGGACCAGTGGTATTGCGGTGAAGCACAAATGGTCGATTGATCTTGGGAAAGCTCCCGGCTTCACAGCCTTCTCAAGCTATTTCTGGGCCGGGCGTCCCTTCAAGGCCTTTTTCGAACAGCAGTACGCCGAGTTGGAAGGCATGGCCGCCTTGAGCCCAGACCGGGTTGAGACGAAGAAAGGCATCACGATCATCGGCATCGCGTCCTCGTTCCTGCTCTACAGGATCACGGACGATCCTACGGGGCAGGATCTGAGACTGTGGAATGATCTCGGACAGCTCATCCGTTTCCGCGAAGCGCCGCGCACGATTATCAGCAAACTGCTCCCGCTCATGGAACGTCCTTTCTACGGCGTTCATTTCAGGGCTGAGAACGATACCATTTGGAGCTCGCCCGAACACCAACTCAAACTTGATCTCGAGGCTCTGGATACCGCGTGGGCTAAATACGGCACGCCGAATGGACAGAAGCCTCTGGTTTATCTAGCCTGTGGAGATCAAGACCAGGTAGAAATGTTCGCGACGGCCGGAAAGGCGAAAGGTTGGGACGTGACTCACAAGTGGAAGCTAGCTCAAGGGAACCCCGAGGTTCTGAAGATGATCAACGACCTCGCGTTTGATTTCCAGGGCGCGGTGGACATGGGAATCATGGTCAAGAGCCACTTTTTCTTGGGCATTCAGGGCAGTGCGTTCTCGTCTACTGTTGGGAACGCGAGGGATGTGACGGGGAGGTACAGGGGGAGTTCATTTACGGTGTATGATGACGGGAATGCGAGGACGCATTTGTTTAATGATGGGGATGCGACTGCTTATGCTTGCTGTTTATAATTACTTGTAGGTTGCGAGAAAATAACGAATATATAGATAGACACACGAAGGGGCACGGGGGTTTGGTAATGTATTACAGTCAACTTGGTTCAAAGCGACTCAATTTTGCATAGATCATTGCATAGTTCAGTGATCTATCTGTACATGCTTTCTTTCCTTTCTGCGACCCTTCTTATCCGATATTCTTGTTTTCAAGCAAATCAAGGCTCTCTAAGTCTAGAGGAGGACCGTTGTCACAATTTTGAGGAAACTTTGTGTGAGGATGAATTGAAATCCACTTGTGGTTCATTCTGTCATATGACTAAAACTGCACCCGTAACCGTAAAGTCTAAAATTATGTTTTACCACAAGATATAGAGATTCGTCCTCGCTGGCTATTCCTAAATTAAAGCTCGAGACTTTGGCGACGGCTCCTGTTAGAGAGGACGTGGTAGGAGGGAAGACGTTGGAGTTGAAAGTTGTGTGGGGGCAATACCTGGAGACTGAATTTTGTCCCGATTGCTGCGTTTTATCCTCTTGGCTTTTCTCGTTATTATGTCAAGTCTTCGTTCTTGCTTGTTGATTGTCTGCAGGGGTTTAGTATTTCATACGACAGTTTATATGGTGGCATATGTCTTGAATCGGTTCTGGTGTTGAAATGATTGAAAACGATCTCTCCGTTGTAGACTTCTTGTTTATTAGTTAGTTACAAAAGTTGAAAAGCATTGAGTAGGCTAGACTTGAAATTGGGGCATGGACAAAAGAAGAAGAGACATTAGAATTGCGCTTGTTTAATAGTAGTGGTGGTGGTGGTGGTGGTGTTTTACGCCGAGGGGGAAGGGCCTAAGGCCCTTTCCAAGCCTCTCAGGGGCATTGGGGGCATTGGGGGCATCGGGGCGTGCTACCTACCTAGGTAAGTTGGGTATCCGTAAAGCGGCCAGATCTCCCCCCTGCCAGACTAAAATCGAGGCCTTCTTCCATATCCCTTCTTCCTCCTCCCTTCCTTCCGTCCGCTACTTGCAAACCCTCCCCCTTCCCCCCTCCCACCCCCCGACGCGTCCGTATAGGTCTTCCCTTTATATCCACTAGCACTGCGCTTGTTCAATGTGTTCACGAACGATTAGCAATTCACCGTTTGCGGGTCTGTCATGTATTGCTGCTACTTGAAAAACTTCTTAGTCCAATTCACCGCTTCAAGAACCAACTCCCTTCCTCGCCCATGACTTGAGTTGCTTTCACCCGCACGTTGAATTGCCTCACAAAGAAGAATCTCATCCAGCACCAACGTCTTTACGGAACGATGGGCTACGAAGATATTCCACCCGCCTCGTACAGCGGCCTCCCCAAGGAGCTCAAGCTCGAAATCTGGGAACAGACGATCCGTGACGCTCCTGGAAGAGTCATCGCCCTCGAGTATCGCCCTCAAGACCCACCACGCAAGCTCAAAGCCATATTCGAAGCCATCAGACGACATCTCCGTCGCCGTCTGAAAGTCGCACGCCTCGGCTTTAGTACGGATATCCGCGACCGACGCTCGATGGACTACATTTTGACACATACAATACACCAGTACAAGTACTTTCGGCTACGGCTCCACATTCTCGTTTATACTATGTGGATGATGCTGCGAGGGAGGCGATACTCAAGTCATCGGTCCGCCTGTTCCCTGAAACTAGTCCTCACGAGTACATTACCGCAGACCTGAGCAAAGATCTTCTCCTCATTTCGCCGCTTTTCAGGTGGGTTGAGTCTGCCTTTCACCACTTCGTGTCTGAGGCTTCCCCAGGACACAAAGCCCTCTTGAGACAAGTCGCTTTTGAATCATATACTGTACACCCACATATCTCGTGGAGAGAACGGTCGAAATGGGGAATCCCAAAGCCTCAACTTCTATGTAATACACCCGCTATGGAGATCGGATTTGTTCGAGATTTGTTTACAGACCTCCGCCAGAATCTGGAAATGGTGATGCTGATGACTCCGAGCGTATCTGAAATTGGCGAAGGGGAGACGGATTTTGAGTTGGAGTTGACTAGTATCCAAGAAGATCCTGGGCTTTCGGCTTTCGACTTCGCCTCGAACGATAAGACTGGAAAGATTGGGCGCATGGCATGGTGCGTTAACTTTGTTCGTAGGACCTCAACTAGAGGGGGAAAGCGACTAGAGACAAAGGTCGGTCTTTTAATCATCCAATACTTCAAGACCCCTGGACAAACATTGAGGGTCTGGGATGCCGAGAAAAGGAAATACGTCGAAGAGGTGATTGGGGAGGATCAACCGAAGAGAATGCGGGCTTACGTGGAGAGCATTGCTAGGCATTATGCAGCTGTTGCTAACAGAGCTTCAGAGTCTTACAAAGACTAGACTCTGTGTGGTTGTCTCGATTAGGTGGGGAGGCGCGGAGAAGGGAGAAAGCTCACTATTGGACTGTCGATCTGGAGAGCCATGATTCTATGCTGAGAACATCGAGGTGGGGGACTTTCTCTGAGAGATAATCACAGATTAACGCGAAAGATACGGAACATGGTTTGGAAGCTGGATGAGCACATTGGCAATTTGTGAGGCGATGGAACAAGACAGATTTAATCCGTTGATCAAGGGAAGATTAATTCTGGCTCTGGATCTTTGAAGGTCATTGTTGTTATGCATTCAGTGGGAAATGGTAGAATAGAACGAGTGTATTGATCAGGCTCAATTGAACCTGGGTTAGAGCACACTGGAAAGACAATTTAAAGGATACTACTTCTCCCCTCCATCACCAGGAACTTAAGATCCAATGTCAGAGAACGCTTTTTAGGATATGGTGCTCCAGTCCTGCTTTCCACCTCCTCCTTATGCATCTCCAAAGAGTCCTGGTGCTGATGCATCGCAAAGTCACACTGCCTTCTATAATTTTCATTCGCTATAAAGTCCTCTCTCAAATCCACGAGGCTGAGGATCCCATTCGGCGTTGTATAGAGCTTATCAGAATGAGGGAATTCTCTGAAAGCAAAGATTATCAATCCAAGGTTCGGAAATAATGCGTATCTTTCCCTCAATGTGTGTCTGGCGAATTCGGGCATATCGCAGGCTTCCACAGTACAGTGACCCACTAAACCCCGTACGGATTCTTCGATCAGGGTTTGGACTAACCCCGCCTTATGAGGACCGAGGTTTTGAGAGAGACGTTGGTGATCGAAACCCCCAGGCAATGGCCCTAGGAGTAGAGTATCTTTGGTCAGATCCGCAGCGATAAATCCGCGAAAGTCGTCTTTCTCCCTCTTAGGAATCTCGAAGAGTGGTTGCAAGACCTCAAGAGTAATCTGGCGTGCTTCACGACACGTGTTTGCTAGTGGTGGGTATGGATGGGAGCTGCGGAAGTAGGTCGGTGAGGTGTGGTGCTCGGACGGTTTGCTTTGGAGGGGTATGATGCGTCCGGGAACATCACGGACAGCGTATTGCCAGATCTGCCAGCGGAGCTCTGTAGGCAAGGCAGGGAATAGCGTAAATTGCAGAGTGCTTGTGTTGCAGTCCGTCGTAGAAGGCTGTTCGGTTTGCTGTCTTTCGGAGTCTGTATTTGGGAGGGTTGAATTCATAGTGGGAGGGTGTATGGAATGTCTTTGAGGGGATCGTGCTTATAAAGTGTGTCTTGTGTGTAGGTTTTAATAGAATAGCAAAGGTGGTTAAACATTTAGGGGACTTAGAGGGATATATATAGTCCTACCTGCGTTCTACAGTTCTGAATAATCGCATGCCATGAATGATTAACAGGGAAATATGTGAATCATTTGTCTTTTAATCAAGGAACACAATAACACAAGTCTCATCGCTACTCACGGATCATTATTCCCAAGAAGTGAAAATGGAACGAGGGGGGGTCGTTGGAAAGGGGTTAACGACGTTTTTGGACTAGCGCCTCGCATTTCCGTGACTAGGCGAATCTCGAAATATTTTTTCTCGGTTTCAAACGCGACGTCAACCTATCCAAGACGAAGACAGATGCTTCTCGCACCGAGGATATCTCTTCAGCCCACGAAGAGCACACTGCCCTAAGCTTTGGTTGCCTCTAAGACGTGGAACAGCTGGCTTTGCCGGTCACGAGATCTGGCAAGACATCACATGATGATGGAAGAATCCAATGGTGTGAGTCGCGAAGCAATCTACACAGTAATACGGGGATCTAATGAAATGTAGAAACACCATGATACACATGCAATACCTCCTCAGGCAATATGCAATACGTATAAGAAATATCAGAAAATGAGTGATGCGGCTGTGGACGAAGATCTCCAGGTTGTGGATTTCCGGCGAGGGTTGACGGATATTCAGAAACAAAAAATCGTCCCAGTGGATGCTGTGAAGTCAGATTTGATTGCCTCGGCGCAGAAAGCATTCAAAACATCTAGTGGAAAGGGAGCGGAAGACGGTGTGGAAGTGGAGAGCGAGCCGGAGGCCTGTACTATTTACGAGCATCAAGATTTCCCAGGTTGGTCATATATCCGCAATATATGTTCATGGCCTCTTGTCTAATGCATAGTAGGATTACGCATACTTCCGAACTTATTACCACCAGAGGTTCAGATCATGCTTATAGATCGACTTCTGCATCGAGACCTCTCGAACCCATTTCACAAAACCAACATCCATCAGGACTACAATATTCCCTACCCACCAACGCCATCAGATGGCACTAGCCCGCTTTCATTCTTCACTTACCATCCGTCATCTAGAGATCACACCCTTACGCCTCTAAACCCGCTTTCAAAACACAAGTCCTTGAATCCAACTCAATTCCTCCAAAAGAAACTCCGCTGGCTGACCCTCGGCACGCAATACGACTGGCCCACGCGGGCCTATCCCGCCAACTCTCCGACCCCCTTCCCTACCGACATCTCCGCGCTTGTCACAACGCTCTTCCGCAACGCGTTCACGCCCGAATCGGGCGTCGTGCTGCTATACAGCCCCAAAGACTACATGCCCGTCCACCGTGACGTGTCCGAAGAATGCCAACGCGGACTCGCGAGTTTCAGTCTCGGCTGTGATGGGCTATTTGTTATTGCGAGAGACAAGCATGAGGGCGAGGATGAGAAGAACGAGGATAGGGAACAGGAGATGGTTGTTATTAGGGTGAGGAGTGGTGACGTGGTGCAGATGGATGGGGAGACAAGGTGGGCGTGGCATGCGATGCCGAAGGTGATGGGTGGGACGGTTCCGGAATGGCTGGAGGATTGGCCGGTTAGGAAGGGTGGTAGGAAGGAGTTTGAGAAGTGGAGGGGGTTCATGAAGGGGAAGAGGCTGAATATTAGTTGTAGACAGGTTTGGGGATGAGATTTTAGACTTGTGGGGTAAGGAAGTAAATTTATGGGCTTCCTTCCTATTATTCGAGACTGGAATCAAGAGACAGCTAATTTATTGACTTTTTCTCCAGCGAGCAGAAGTATGTTCTCCATCACCGACTGTGATTGTACTCCCTGCATTACTTTCTTCCCACACTGGCCCGTAAGTTCCAGTAATCTGTCCTCTTATTATATGTTAGTGTCTATAAAGGGGTTACATTGCTACGATAACGGCCATTCACAAGACATATTCATTAACTCCTAATTCAATTATCTAACTTTAATATCCATTACAGTTACTTGAGACATCTGGGGTCATTCCTTTCCACTTGGCAAATTCACACTGCGTTTATTTAGTCTAGGTCATTCATTATGGCTCACATCTCGTATTCACTTCTAAATATTCCATGAATAAGAGCCAATTCACAATAGTACCTTGAAATAATACACCAATCAGAGTTCTGTTAAGGACTTTTGAATCTCAGTATGATGCAGTATGATGTCTCGTCCTCCGCACTAGCGCTGGGGAAGTTTGTCTATATAAGGAGACCACTTCTCCTCTTGCTCAACAACTTTCCAATCCCAAAATCTCCATTGCAAGCACCTTCTTTTCTTTACACACAAACACTCCTCTTCAACAAACACAACCTTCCTTGCATCTTCCATCCACCGCCAACATGCAATTGACAACCATGACCAAGAGCCTGGCGCTTTTGCTCACTTCGGTACGTTTAAAGCCCACACCACTTCGACCCAAACCTCCCACTAATCTACCTACCCATCCTCAGACCATCGTCACCGGCTCAGTTCTGCCCCGTGGCGCTGCTACCTTTGATGGCTATGAGGTTGTTCCTGCCAGCTTCTCCGGTACCTACAATGGCCATGAGTATACCCTGAGTGGTGATATCCAGGTATGCATGTCCGCCCCTTACAACCGCGCAACTCTGTTCGTTCTCTCTCTCTCTAACGTACTACACATAGGGGGTATCTGCGCAGCTTGAGGCTACCTATGGTCCGTCTACTGCCGATGGCAACGTAGCCCGTTCCGATACCGTTCTCAGCCGTGATGCTGATAGCAAGGTGAGGAGTCCCAATCCAGTCCAATCCCCTCAGCCCTCCTTCAGTCCCATTGTTTCTATTCCCTTCTTCGTATCGAAGAAGAGTCTAGGAGAAGGAGAACTGAATATTCTACTCGAGAGGTCACTGCTAACCAAACATGCCACAGGATGGCGTTCACTGCATCCCAATCGGCGGTCAAAACTGGCAATACGCAAACTCAGCAGCCATCGCCCAAAGCGTCAAGGACCTTCAATCACGAGGCGGCAGCATACACGTCAATGGGCACTCGTGCGCTCGTCTGTCCTGCTTGACCTCGTCGGCCATCTTCCTCTGCAACGACGTAAGTTCCGTTTCGTTTCGTTTCGCTCCAATGAGTTATTCCGTACAATGTATATTTCTGCAACACAGCTCTCTAATTACTTGTATAATGCTAGAACAACGATGGCATCGCCCCGCAACTCAACTACATCGCCTCCTACGCATCGGATATCATCAACCGCTGCGGCGTTTCTCCTTTCACCCCCGCGCTGGCGGCCGGACAGGAGTTCGATACCGATCATTATAATGTTATTGTTCGCGAGGATTCGTGCTAGATGGGATGATGCACGTTGCTTTGGCGTTGGCTTGGGATTGCTCTTTTGAGTGTCTGTCGGTTTTCGTCATCGTTTTGGAGTAAGCATAGGCTTGGAGTTTTGCTGCTTGTGCATTTGGGGGTTTGGACTGGACATTGATGAATGGGTGGGGGGAGTTCACTTGAATTTTTCGGCCGCTTTGAATCACTGCGATTCATGGTTTTGAGTTTGCAGTTCAATCAATCACCTTGGACAATTCTTGGATTGATGGCGTATTGAAGGACGTACGTGAAATGTGAAATGATGCTATAAGGCGTAATGCAAGAATTAAAATGCCATGCTCTGAGACTGGGACAGATGATTAAATGGCCACCGCACTGAAACCGAGTATATATGTGTTTTTCCCTTTCCTGATGTAGAGAGTCGCCAAGTATTTCCTACAAGAATCTTTTCCTGAATAGTATCGGCATACGATACTTGCCTACTTCCTACTCTCACCGCTGAACATAGGAGATAACACATTGACGAGCTTCTATGAGAGCTAAATGCAGAATTACCCTATGATAGCAATCATCTAAGATTCTAAAGGTCAGATCGGATCTGAGAGGAGGCTGTAAAGAGGAAACATATATTTGAACGTCTCATCGCACTTCAAAACGCTGCTTTCCTCTTCCGGCTATCTGCTCTAACACATAAGCTTCCCCAGTCATTACCCCATGAATATAACATTCTCCTATGAGCCTATAGTATCGTCCATCGGCGTGAAATATTTCCCGGAGAACAACAGGCACACTACAGCCATATAGTATGCAGATTCTAAGCAGTATTAGTATGACGACAAGACTGTGGATACGGTCGAGATACTCACAGGTCTCCAATCTGAGTAGCTGCTGGAGCTAACCCTAGTAGCTGAGACCAGCCTTCCAATTTCGGAGAGCAAGTCATAATCATCCTTCTATTCCATACGACAGATTGCACCCGTAGCAGATAGTCCTTCACCACGCGTGAAAAGTCGCTATCAATCAACCTGTTGATATTCAGAACATCATCCGTGTCGAGCTTTCCCGATTGCCGAAACGCATACCAGCATAGTCGCTCGTAGTATGACGGTGCTCTATTCCCGTTGGAATCGCGATTTGCAACAAGTGTCTTCCAAAAGGGTTCTGGCGGTGGTGCTGAGGTGTCCTCCCACCCTACAAACTTTGTCCACTGTAGCGGTATACAACCATTGAGGGCCGGGGATTGCACTTCTTGAACAGACTCCAAGATGAACCCATCCACAAACAAGCTGTTAACATTCCTCCCTTCTCCAAACACCCATGACAGCGCATGGTCTTTTGCCCCGTAGTCTGCGCTATATTGTCTTTTGCCGGGACCACGTAATCCTACCAACGAATCGGCGTTGATACGATAGTATTCGTTATTGGGACCCATTTCAAAAGCCCCATCGGATAGACTTCCGATCCATGATGATAGGCCCTTAAACTCCTTTGGCACCCAATGTTGGCAAATAATATCTATACATCCAGATTTCACTATTATATAGTTGATAAAATCTTGGCAAACCTTTTGAAAAGTCCAGGAATAGTTAACGGGGAAATTTTACGTAGGGAGTTTCTTCGAAAACTCGTTACCAAGCCGTACATCCATTGCTAGAGGTAGAATCGCATATATGATGTCATGAGGCATTGATGCTTTGAATGCTGTCAATTTGAGTACAAGGCTTTCCAGGCTTTGGAGTCGACTCAATATTGTTCCATCATCCGATTTTTCGAATATCTCTCCGGCGACATTAGCAAGACGAGCGGCACCCGAGCTAGGGATATTGGCCCAAGGACGCGCCTTGTCATCAGGAAGAATATCTCCATGCATCTCAGACAGTGTAGAAACGTGACCTTTCACGAGCTCCACGAAAAGGTTGAACGCAGGCCACGAAACCTCATGGCTTCCGCAATGCATTGCCGCTTGTTTTGCAAGAGCGATCTCCTGGATTATCCACCGGCGGCCAAACCAAGGCCTCATTAATAAATCCGATAGAGCGCTCCATTCTCCGGTATGTCTGTCGTCGAACAAGAGCTCGGAATCATCGATATGTTCTTGAACGAATTGAATGAAGTTCATCGCCAATGCACTATCATTTCCTTCCTCTCCGAGCCACACGCGCACTGAATGCGCTTCTTGATATATCTCAGTCATCATCTGAATCTGGGAGCTCTTTTCTGGAAGGTTCTCTTGATCGATACAAATTGTATCAATCCAAAGCAATCTTGATGTATCTGGTCTGCGCAAGCGCCTCAAGGCCGATTCAAGGGTTGGTTTGACAGCGAACAAGAAGAGGACCCCGTTGTCTTGAATTTTGATGGTCGATCTGGGCTTCTCCTCGCCCCAATGCCATGACAGCGCCTCATACGGGCGGTCTCCTAAGATGGATCTGTCCGAGAGTGAGCAAACAAGCTCCGAGCTATGCGCACCGGGAAATAGTTCAATGGTGCGGATCCAAGATCCTCCCGGCAGAGCTGTGTACCTGTACGGCTCTATGACGCGCAAAGAACATTCTGCTGTGTCCTCGACCACCATGCGGTTCTACTTGCCTTTGCACTTAACTGTAACATGTTCCCCAAGTGAACCAAGCACTGTGCCCACGTTGTAATCGACATCAGGAGGTACCACTGATACGTAGATGGGTTCTTTAGGAGTAAATACGAAATCGAACCCGGGATGTTTGAGCTCAACTGCTGCGACAGGTCTTATCTCATCACTACACTTCCTGGCCAGTCCAACAACATATTTGTTGGGAGAAAGGATTCCCTTACTTGTCGCGATCATGAATGTTCCAGTTTCAGCGCTGCTGCTTACTTTCTCAAGCTGCAAGTCTTCTCCATTTTCGGTAACGAGCAACACTGTGCCATCGTTCTTGAAGGAACCAAGTTTGACAAGCTCAAAAGTAGCGATGGAAATATCGGTTCCTTGGTTCAAACTGGAACCTGCATAACGCCCAACGAAAGCATAGAAGTCAGGTGTATACGTGAAGACTTCCTCGCTGTTGTTGCAAAGCGGATTCGTTGTGAACCACAAAATCCGAACAACGCCCCCTCCCGTGACATCTGGATGTTCAGAACAGACACTGTATGACCGGGGGTTTTGTGTGTCGACCGTTTTGTTTTGGATGGTGACTTCGAAGATGATTGGATCCGACATGAATGAATATGGGTTGTTCAATGAGACAAGAGAGAATAGACTTGCACCTGGTCTGAGGCAATCTGGCGGAAAGGCTTAAACAAGAAGAAGCAATATAATCAGAGAGGCTCTCAGAGAATCGAGTACTGCAAAAAGAGGAGGTGATACGGCGGAGGTGAGGCAGTACGTGGTGTAAACCGGGCTGAGATATAATTTCCTGGCCTGAATAACCACTATAACTGGATACTAGATCAGGCTTCAATTTTGCTTTGCTGGCCAAGACACGGAATATGGTTTAGGCTGCAATTTTCTTTAATCTCGAGGCTCTCCCTCCCCCTCTTCTTCACGCATCAGTTTCCTGGTCCTTACGCGGAGGGCTGGGCATTGCTGGTATCTCCACGTTTCGAATAGGGTCATGTAAGAGGACAGGTGCATAGACGAGGTACAGTAGGGTGCTATAAGTATTCAGCCAGCCATGGCATGTGCACTGCACCACCACATTAGACGCTGCTTTAGTAATCCTGTCCTTCTTTCTACACACCTTTTTATTTATATATCCTCATTATAGCGCGGCGCGGCCCTGAATTGAGCCCGCAGGTCCGTTCTAGAATCTGCGAATTACGCTTTCTTGGCTGGTCTTATGATCAAATTCGTGCAAAGCATCCAGATATCCCTAGATCAACTATAGGGGACACTTGCTCCTAAAATATTATACAAAGCCTTGCAAGCTCAAGTATCTCTAGATGCATCAGTTCGGTCGATCATAGGCTTGCTCCAAGATATGAATATTCGAAAAAGGCAACGACTGAAACGGCCAGCTCTTACCGAAGACCATGCCTACGCACGTTTGAACTGGGCACAACGATATCGATTGTTTACATACTTGAATTAGCGAAGAGTACGTTGGAGTGACGAGTAGTCGGTTCAGCTTGGAAAAGGACAAAAACTAGAATGGTTTAAGGTATATAGTCTAATATATTTATAACTTTACTAGCTTAGAACTACTATATACTACTTCCTTACATAACTATAAAGGCTAGGTAATCTGCTCTACTCCTTAGAGCGTCTCTAGGGCGCTTTTATAATGCTTCTACTTAAAAACTTTCAAGTATATAGATTACTCAATTAAATTTTAAAATAGTATAGATCTAGTAAATGACTATGAGAAGCATATAGGAGGAAATGTTATAGATCTAAAAACAGCGATAATGACAACCCCTAATTAGGTCTAATACCCTTAGCAAAAGTCGGCATAGGTTCAAGCCTTTTGCACCCCACACTGTACAGACATGAGTGTTGACTGTCAAGTTAAGTTGTAGATCGGAGGTGGGTGGATGCTTGTGTTACGCCCGTGTAATTACCCACCCATCCATGAGTAGCTGAAAGCCCTTTTTTGGAATATTTATCCAACTGCTGACCACCCAAGGACTCCCATTCATCAAATCGCCTCACTTATATGAAACTGACATGCGGGAAGAAATCTCTCATCACATAGATGCACCTCCCCTTTTCCCTCACCGAGTACGTAGGCTCGAAGAGGGTTCTGATCACAGCCTTGTCTGAGCCGGGTTGAATAGTGGATCAGAACAGACGAAGCGTATTTCCAAGCCGCCCCTGCCGTTGAAGGGATAGCTCCGCGGCTCTACAAGGTTATCGATTAGAAAGACCATTCTGAAGGCGTGCTTGAGTTTCGTTGCGTGACATTTCTTTTGTTCACAGCAATCGTACTTGCTGACTCTTTGCCTGCAGCCTCCGAGTACCAATGCACCCCAAAGGCTTGGCGCGTCGATGTCTTCTTGCTCTTTATATGCCATGCAGCTCGGGCTACCTGGGCTGGCTTGATGTGACCCCTTTCCTGCGGGTTTACCATAAGCACTAGCCCTTTACCTTTTCTATACTATATTGCAGCTGAGTAGAGTTACATACATGCACAATGGAAGCGCCCGGAGGGGTGAGCACCCAATTCTAGGCCTACACATTTCTCATCACAGGTAGAGATTCTCTCAAGCGCCTGATTGTCTCAGAATTAAGCCTCCTATCATGTAATTTAAAAGGCACACCATTTGAGGCTCAAAAGTGTGCCTATATAAGTATTAATTTGGTTGGTTCAGAGTTCTTTTGAGCTGCTTCATATCCCATATCTTCCCTCTCACACCCTAAACGACTTCCTCTTGTGTTTCTCATTATCCTTCAGAAAGAACCTCAATTTCTCAAGCATCTGCTACTTTACATCACTTTGATATCCTACATCAATCAAAATGACAGACTACAAGATTACCATCAAGAACGAATCCGGCGACACCAACCATCCCCGGGTGTACTTTATCTTTTCTCAACTCCCCTTCGTTTCCGGAGGCGGCGTTGTTGCAGCTTCTCAGCTCCAGTGGGCTAAAACCAGGCCTCTCAGCAATACTGCTCAATCGGTGTTCAAGTACACCTCAGAGACATTCGGGTTTGTGGGCTCTTGTAGCGCCAGCACCAGCGTTAACATGACGCCCGGAGTCGAAATCACCATCGATAGCTCCCTTCCTGTCTCCGTAGGAACCTTCAGGAGCGACGGCACCGTGCTCTACGTCAAGGAAACCAACGACAACATAAGCATCGCGGACATCGGCAAGAACAACTCTAGCAATGGAACCTTCACTATCTCTGCCGATGCCCAGATTCCCAGCCCGAGCAAATACGTCGTTGGAGTTGCACGCAAGTCCGACCAAGCCGGAATCGCTCCCATCGCCGCCATCGAATGCAAGCCTGGTGCGGACTATACCTTTACTCCTCAGCAGGGCGTCTTCATTGCTCGTGGAGACCAGCAGGATGGCGTGGTTATCAACGCTACGACCGACTTTGGAAGAGTTGACTTCAAAGGCAACGCCAGAGAGGTCACCGTTTCCGAGAGCAACAACGGCAAATTCAACGTCCAGTACAAGTAAAGAAGGTGGGTTCGATTTTTCAAACCAAAAAACTCAAAGCCAGCACTAACAATTAAGAAGCAGATTCGATGCGGTGGAACCTGGCTTCCGAGTGCGAATCACAATAGGACTAGAATAACGCCAATGAGATCCTTCTTCTGATATGTCATATGGAATTTATTCGTGTGGCTTTGTGACTTAATATGGGACCCCTAAATAGTTGACGAGCTTATTAATTTAAGTCCATGCCATGCGTTCAGGCTTCATTTTGAGTCTCGCTTAAGTCAGGGGTGTGCGTGTGCTAAATTAATTGTCCTCGCTGTGCCTCCTACGACTCCCCCACTTGATTTTGGCCACAAACCTAGTGAAGAGATACCTATAAAACACAAAGAAGCGATACCGGAATACGATTCCCGATTCGTAAAAGTCCGCTTCGTCACCATATTTTCTGCTGGGCACATTGGAGATTCAACTTTTAAGAACTTCTCAGTTTTATAGATACCACACAACAAATCGTGCAACCATTTTCATATTCAGTAAATTCGTAATATGTACCTTGCCGTCACCATTCCCCTAATCCCCGGATCTGTTCTGCGCATAGCGGGTCAACATCTTGACGATCCGGTGATTGCGTTTTCTCCGTGCTAGGTCGATCGGCGTATTTCCGTCTTTATCCTCCAACTCAGGATCCTCCTCGTTATCGATGAGGATCTGCACAGCATCTATGTTGCCGTTACTGGCAGAGAGATGGAGCGGTGTTTGACCGCGGTTGTCTCGTAAGTCATGGTATATATCCTCCATGTTGACTAGCATGTCCACAAGTTTGGCCCCGGAATCCTTGACCGCGAGATGAAGAGGCGTTTGACCGTCGCGGTTTTTGACGTTGGGTTCGGCGTTATTGTCCACAAGGACTGCGGCCACCTTCTCGCCGTCGCATTTGGCTGCGTAGTGCAGCGGGGTATGTCTGTCGCGGTCTTTGACGTTGACATCTGCGTCACCCTCGATCAATGCCCGTGCTATCATTGCTTGGTTGGCTTTGGCGGCGTAATGCAGTGGGGTTTGGGACAGCCCATCTTTAATGTTGGGATCTGCGTCGCCTTTGAGTAGAGCTTGCACAATCCTAGGTATATCCTCTTGAACAGCGTAGTGAAGTGCAGTCTGTCCTCGTTGATCTTTTATGTTAAGGTCGGCACTTCCGTTGATCAATGCATCCAGAGTCTCCATTTTCTTATTTTTGACAGCGTAGTGTAGCGGTGTCTGGCCTTTGCGATCTTTCATGTCCAGTTCGGGCATCTTGCTAATCAGCATGTTGGTCACAGACTTGTAGCCGTTGAACGCAGCATCATGCAACGCAGTTTCACCGTTGGGGCCCTTTTTGCACGGGTCAGCGCCGTTGTCCAGCAATGCTTGAACGACATTGGTTGATCCTTCACGAGCAGCCCAAATCAAAGCTGGCCGTCTCTCTCTCAATGCATTCACGTCTGCACCGTCTTTGGCCAGCCGTTTAATTGCCATCGAGTTCCTTTGATCGATAGCTGCAAAAAGATCACTGGAAGCTGGCACTCTCATGTGGCGAGGGACACTCTCGGGATGTCGAGCTGGCTCCTCGGGAGCTTCTTCTTGTCGACTTGGGAATTGACGCCCAGAGATGTTGTTTGGGCCATGCTGAGCCGGCACACCGTTTCCATAAATAAATTTACCGAACTCATTTTCAGCTACAGACCTTTCGAATCCTCTGACACTGCCGCTAAATTCAATTCGAGCTGCTTCATCGTCAGGACTGACAATAGTCCACCCGAAGGGTTTGATTTGACTTTCCCCGGGTTCCGGAAGGCGTGAAATGCGGACGGTCTTCTGAGGAGTGACGGTGTAACTAACGCGAGCCTTACAGCCGACCGCAGCGATTGGGATCTTTTTGTTATTGACCCTCCACGCCAATCCGACCACGTAAGGGTTATCCTTCTCGAATGTTGTGTCACAGCTGATATTGAAGGATCCATCGGGGGCATCCGCGATATTCTCTTTGAAAGAGACGCCTTGTTTCGCTGACATCGTCGCCACCAGGTGGCTGCCATCATTCTTGGTTCCAAGTTTTACAGCCTTGGAATCCCTGAGCTCAATGTTGTCGCCAGGCCGCAAGTCCGCGCTGGATTCTTTGCCTTTGCACTTGCCCAGGAAGGCAAAAACTTCAGAGGTGAATTCGAAGGAAGATTCTTGCTCGTTAAGAAGGGAATCGGTCACGAAACAAGCGATTTGGTGGGCTCTTCCGCGTCCGCCCCTCTCGACTGTTGGAGCTTCGAAATATGTATAGTATTTTCTTTCGTCCGTCGTATTACCGCTTTCATTGCGGATGGTCAACTTATAAGTGGGTAGGGAATCCATGGTAAGCAGTTGATGATGGGTATTGTAGATGCGTCTAACTTCAGGGGAGATGTTCAGGGTAGACAGGTAGGCGGGAAGAAACTTAAAGCAGGGCTTACATACTCTAGGAATACCAACCTCCGGAGAGGCTCAGAGGAGAGGCTGGAGACCTGCAGACAGATGGTCTAGTCGGATGCCGAGCACACAGTTGGCAATTAATGCTCAGGTGATGTTACCAGGCTACTATAGCCAGTAATTGAGTGAAATATAAGCAGGCATGTGCAAGTGTGGTAGAAGTTTTATGTGCATGGTGGCGGAGTAAATCGGAATAGATCTTTATATATTATACGATTATAATACTATAATATATTATGTTTTTCCGAAAGTCATTATGAGGCGCTAGGATAGAACTTTAGCTCAGAAGAATTTCAGTTATTGTACCTTCAATTTGTATATTCCCTCTAAACCTGGGACTTGAGTAGCGACTAAAGATACTTGATCTCAATTTATCCATCTCTACTCCCACACATGAGCTATTAAAGTGAGATGAAAACATCCATTTTGTAATAGCTCTCCATCGTGTTATCCTAGTCGCAGTCCTCCCAGTCACTAGTTCTGAATTGGATGTTGCCCCGATTATCGATCGCGATCATTCCCACTCTTTTAAGTGCTCTAAAGTCGAGCGAGAGATAGGTAAGTAACCAAAAGTTCCGTGTATCAGGTAGATAGAGACGATGGGAGGGGTAATGGAAAGACCTACTCTTTGCTCAGCCTCAACTCAATTCCCCCATATGACAACATGAGGGCATAGCCCATCTTTCCGCTTCTGTACCCATCCGTAGAAAAACGAGACTGGGTCTTCTTCGAGGCATTTGGGTAGCGATGGTGCATTGTACTACTTTAGACTATGAGGTTGAGGGAATTTCTTCTCGAGCGTTGATCTGTTGAGATGAATGAGGATAAAGAAGTTCTGGGGTAAGATATAGAATTTACTCACGGAGGCTGGAGATTCGGGGAAGTAGAGGATTGAGGATAGTGTTTTATTTATTTGTTCAAAAAGGAGAGAAAGTTGGCGATTTCGGAATATGGGGGTGGGAGAGGGACGGTCCATGGTATTCTGGGGAACTACTACGTAAAAAACAATTAACATGGATATATTTATCCTGTCCAATGAAAATTCAAATGAAATTTTGCTGCTGCCAAGCTGTACTCCGCACTTACGTGGCAGCTTGCAGATGCAGTATCACATCAATTTTCATGTTGCCTCGATGGGACGGTCCAATATGCAAGGAATCGGAGGACATCCCGTTGAACAATGATTTCGCGCACCATTGGGGGCCGAACTGTGACGAGAAACAGAGAGCCTGCATAAGGGTGTCATCCTCTTCTTTAAGCCAGCCACTGGTCTCGGCTCTTCTCATTTTGTGGTGACATTTATACCCGGCGGTGTTTGTAAGTGCATACAGCAGTGTAACTTCGAACTTCAAATAGGGAAACTCACGAGCCTTGCATCGGAGCTGAGAACAGCCTCAATGAGGCTCAATCCAGGCTTCTTTCAATTACAGGATGGGCTTTGGGTGGCTTCAGGTATTCGGGAACTGATATTACTTTATATTCAAGGGGGTTTGGTGCGGGGGTAAGAGATAAAAATCACTCTATCTTGTCTTCTCATTTATATACATCTATCCATTAAATTTTCAGGAAGCATCCTTACTTTGGTTTCAAACGCTAGGCAAATGGCCCTTCAGATCCCCAAACCAGTCCAGCCGTAAGGATACCTCATCCTGTCATTGTTTCCCATGATTGGATAGAGTTAACTGGTATTTCCTAGATTCCGCCTGGGAAGCGTGGCGCCGGATTTCGAGGCCGACACAACACAGGTACTCCAACTCTGCGCTCCCTCAATATGTCATAATGTCTCCATTCATTTGAGAACGGGTATTGACAAAATAATTATCTCCAGGGCAGAATTAAGTTCTATGATCATGTAGGGGTGAGATGCCCATTCTTCCAATTCTAGAAATAGTCTAATAGATGCTAACAGTCTGATGAATATGTAGGATAGCTGGGCGATCCTCTTTTGCTATCCTGATGGTATCCCTCTCCTCAGTCATTCCTACCTTTATAGCCCCCGAAATGTGAAAGATGGAATGCTCATTCTCAACCCCTACCTTCAATCCCAGACTTCACGCCAGTTGCAACCACAGAACTCATCATGTTCGCTCAACTCCAAGAAGCCTTTGCCCAGCGAGGCGTGAAGCTCCTCGCCCTATCCACTAACAACGAGCCCAACGGAAAAGGGGAGTACGTCCCACACGAAGAATGGGTCAAAGATGTAGACAACATAAGTGATACACCTCTTAAATTTCCAATCATCAAAGACCAGGATGGTATTCTATCGCGCTTGTATAATGTGTAAGTGTAATCCCTTCCTCACGCACTCCTCTTTCGCCCATACCTTCTCCATGTCGCGGGACTTTTGTATCCATCTCATGTTGATATCGAAATTCATGGTGCAGACTCGATGAAAAAGACGTGAAGAACCTCAATGCCGATAACGACATCACTGAGGGCCTTGGGTTCAAATCCCGCCACATCTTCGTCATCGGGCCAAAGTTCAAGGGGAAACATCACTTCCGGCTTATTTTCAACTACCCCGCTGCCGTGGGGTTTAACACTGCTGAGGTGCTGAGAATTGTGGACTGTCTTCAGACTGCTGATCTAGCTTGGTTTGTTACCCTCCTCGTTCCCCCCAACTCTATCCCAGCACGAGTGTTATGAATATTTAGCTCCAACTTCTAATCATGATCGATCTTTAGTATTCGCACGCCTGCAAACTGGATCCCGGGCAATGACGTGGTCATTCGGACTCATTCCTCCCAAAGTCAGCGATGAAGAGGCTAGAGTATGTTCTATCCATTAATCTCGAACCTTGGCCCCATCTACTTAATAGATCACGCCTCATATATTGGATCTCTTCAAAGCTAACTCAAATCCCAACCAGGCAACCTTCTCTGACTTCGAATCCTTGACACCATATCTCCGCTTTACATCTCTTTCCGTCGAGGATACGAGCATTGAGAAGATC
This sequence comes from Lachnellula arida, assembly GCA_007821475.1. Classification (NCBI taxonomy): domain Eukaryota; kingdom Fungi; phylum Ascomycota; class Leotiomycetes; order Helotiales; family Lachnaceae; genus Lachnellula; species Lachnellula arida. The sequence goes on along the minus strand of QGMF01000545.1, from coordinate 2,267 downwards.
GAGGAGGTGTCGAAGGAAGAGGCGATTATATTTCAGGAGGTGAACGGCTAGGTCGGGCCTATTCTGCCGAGCAGATATAACCGCCGGCTAGATGGAATGTTATGTCTTTGCTAGAGATTTGGATATAGTGAAGAAATGATAAATGTCACCATTTTGCTGTCCGCACACTACTGATTATAGGAAATAACACATTAACGGGCTGCTGTGAGAGCTTGATGCAAAATTCCTCCGTGATAGCAATAATCTAGGGACCAGATCCAGAGCAGATGCTGCAGATCCTTGACCAACCCCGAAGCCGAGTAGACGGTTCACTAAAGCGTTAGATACAGACTCAAGACAGAGCTCGAGACACAAACAGAAATGTGAATAAAGTGCATTCCTTCTTCATTGCGAATTCTTAAGCTTATAAAGCCTTCACTTGAGAAGAATTAACTTTCAACTCATTGTTAAAACTGAGTCAACCGCCTCGTCCATATAAGCTGCAACTTCCTCCTTCAACCAATGAGGGGGTGGCAGATCGTCAGGTGGGACCGCAGTTTCAGCACGGCCTATGAATGTGTGTTCTGGCCATCTGCTTTTGAGACCGGTACGAGCCTCCCAATCGCGTTTTCGATGTTCCAATTCAGTCTTGATGGTCGCTGATACAATCATCCCTACTCCTATAGTAGGCATTGTCCACGACACGATCGCTTCTTCATCTTCGTGCCACAAAATCCTCCATTCATCAAGATACTTCAAATCAATACTTGGATAAATACCGCGCAAAGCGGGCAAGCGCGCTTCTGTACGACCGTTAGAACTATAACAGAGAGATGCGGCCTGGATGTCAATAATCTCAATAATCGCAAGGTCCCATTTTTCACTTTCTGTCAAGTCCCTTTCCCACACGCTGTGCGTCGAATGTTTTGTGATTGCATGGAAGCTTTTGACCCCTCCGAATACATCAAGAAGCATGGCTAACCAGTAGTTATAATCGTTCGGCCTACTACGAGGGTTGTCCCAATAGACACATAGATAGACACATAGATTCTCGACTTTTGCCAATTCCTCAGGGTTGAAATGCTCTAGCCCATCTATAATCATTGCCGCACCGTCGTGATTTTCAATTCTTTCGTCGAAGGAGTCGAGGTTGAGTTATAAAGTGTCGAGTTGATAGTTAAACCAAATGGTAGGAAACCCGCCGAGGGAGGGGAAGCAGCGTGTGTAGACCTTCGAAGCAACTTCGTGCGATTCTCTGCAGATAAAGAGCACCACCGGAGCGGGGCATTTCGTTCTGAATGCCCAAACGGTTACTGGACCGTCAAGGTCTTCTTGATCGGGATCGGGATCATCGTCCGTATTCCAGCCATCGTCTTCATTACCTGCTTCTTCCACCACATCTGCCGTTGTGCAAGCCCCTTCTCCATGCTCCTTGATTTCCTTCCTCGGCGCGTAATCTTTGCATTGGACACAATCACAGGCCAATTTCTTGTCAGATCGAACACGCCTTGTTCCAAATTTGCAGGATCTAAGGAACTCTTCTCTCAGGTGGACGATGCGGGGCCCGGGGAGTGCTGCTTCCCAGATCAAGAGTCGGATTTCTTGAGGCAGTTCTGGGAACTTCGTGAACACTCTTTGAGGTTGCGTGTCCGAAACGGAGGTGTGCGACGCTTCGAAGGAACTTTTCGACATAGCTATGTGTGTCGACCGGTGCGTGTTTTCAAAGTTCGAAGTGCGGTGGGGATGGATTTGGAAGAACGTGCCTCAATGTGTTGGATTTAGCTGCTTACATAAGCATTCTGCAACCATAAAACTCTGCACCAGGCCTGAGCGTAGCTCTACATATAATTATACAATTATCTATCTGCTATTATTATCTCACCTTTATGACCCTTATATTCCAACAGGTTATAAGCCTTAGCTCTTAATAATCTACGCATTAAAATAGTATCTAGCAATGCTATAGCTATCTCTAGGGGATAAGTAAAAGTTAATAAATCTAGACTTCTAATCTAGCAAAATAATAAATATAGCAATATCATTATCCTTACTTTACTAACCTTCTCTAAATGGAATCTTACCTACAAATCTGCTCTAATCTCTATAGATATTAAGGATATTATTAATAGAACGTTTACTTAATCTACTTTTAGAAACGCTAAGGGAGTAAAAGAATAGAAATAAAAGGCGCTACTTGCGCTTACTATTCTAACTAACTTAATTGCATTTAAGTTTAAACCTTAGGCTATTAAGTTTTAGCAGGATATTAATCTAAAAGGACTATATGT
>QGMF01000544.1:0-26097 GCA_007821475.1 Lachnellula arida | reverse complement strand
AGGGGGCTGAGAGGATATTGTAGAGAATTAAGGGGGGAGGAAATGGGATGGGATGAAGAGGAGAAGAAATGATGGAAAGGGGGGGGGGCGGTTTAAATTGAATCATAACAGTAAGGCTCACGGAACAGCATACGGGAAATGAATGAAAGAACGGTGCTTGGATCCGTGAAATGGATGCATGTAAGAAATATGTCGGCACTGAATAGGCTCTATTCAACCATAGCATACAATCCACCAGAGAACAAACAAGGTTTCCACAATAATATTCAGTGTTTCTACAATCCAAGCCTTCACCTAGAGCGAGCGGCTGGGCCTATCTCATAGCTCTGAGAAATTGAAAATACAGTTTTCGCGAGCCTTTCCTTGACCAAGTTTGAGAAGATTTCACAACTTTGAAGAAATTAGGTTTCAAAATTTCACCTTAAATCGCACCACGACTTCTCATTGCTTCTTCTTGGAAGCAGATCGCGTCACGTGTCCCCCGGTCTTCTTGGTAGCAGCCTTCTCTTCCTGCTCCTTCTCGAAACTCTCATTTTCATTCTGCGCGCTTCGCTCAGCGTACCACTGACCCGCCTGCAAGACGAGTACTCCCACCAGTATCAAAGCCAAAATTGTGTTGCTCGCTGCCATGACTCTCAGGCTGTCTTCTCGGCCAACAGCCAATTCAGTGCCGCCTTCAGGGATACTGTAAACGCCAAGAGTGACGATGCGCAGCCCCTTTACGATGTTGGTAATATAGACAACGACTCCCACTACGTACAGAACCAGCGATGCGCCATCAAATAGTAGATTTGCTTCGGATGGCTTGAAGAGCTTGATAAAGAACCCTATGAAGCCAATTGAGATGGCAATGTGTAGGATTCGCGGGATAACGGGTGGGGACGCATGTAGGAACCTGAGATGGGTCTCGAGCAGATCGTAGTAGGAATCGGGCGTGACAGCAGTTGTCCAGAGGAGGGGATAATCGTAAGGGAACGACGAGAAAAGCATCCCCAGGAAGAAGCATACAGCTGCGCTAGTAGTTAGCTTGATATCGCTGCACTGCAAAAGGTCTGGACACATACGCGCGATGATCATATATGTCGCAAACGACCCTGAGCCACCTTGGCCCTTGGGCTTATCATGGACCTTGAAGATTGAGACTTTTGAGGGGTCCATCTTGAGAATTTGCGCCTTCAACTCGTCTTCCGCTGGATTTGCAGTCTTATATGCGCAAAAGAGCTGGCGCGCAGAGGCAGTAATGAATAATCTCGATTCGGAATCGCCGAGGGAGCTGCAATGTAGAGGGGGAAGGGTAGTAGAGCTGCAGAGAGCACACCTGGATGATGATGATGCTGTTCTGCCGCGTGCGAGAGTGCGTGTGAATGAGTGAGGGAGAGAGAGAGAGGACGTGAGTGAGAGCAGTCAGAAGAAACTGCGGATGGGATGAGCTGAGGACAAGGTTCGTTTGAAGTAGTGGTGGTGGGAGTGGGAGTGGGGAGCTTCAATACATAATCTGACCTGCACGCTAGCCAACCGCTAACAAAAGTTCGGGTTCGGGCTCCTCCTCAAATTCTTTTTTAGGAAGGTCATCCACATCCGTCATCATCCCTGCCCGAACTTTTGACCTCACAATAATTACTTTACCTTGTTCTCTACAGCTGTGTGCTGCTTCATGTAATACAATAAATAATTAATTCGCATCCCAGCAACAACATGGCCAGCACCGAAGTCTATCTCTGCGCTGTTGTGGCAGTTATCCTGGTGGCTCTCCTCGCCACCGCCGTCCAAAACTCCTTCAACCAACAAAACCTCATGGAAACGCCGACCATTCCACGAGCCAAGGCCGTTCTTACTTCATGTGCTTCAATCAGGATCAAGGCGACCGAAGATGAGGTCTTTGATGTCATCACCAAATTTGATGACTACTCTTCTTGGTCATCCCTCATCTCTAACTATAAATTTGACCTTCAAGGACTTCCCCAAACCGGAAGCAGGGGAACTTTCAGGGTGAGCTTGTTTCCTTTTTCATCCTGCATGCTCATAAGGTTTAATTTATGGAATCGTATCTTGTTTACATTCGCAATGTCTTGTCTTATCTCGAGTGAGAAATCAACGTATCTTCGTGTTCTAGAAAAGGATATTCGCCATCGGAATATATGAGAAAGTCCGGTGGCTCGAACTGGAGTATCATGATTCTCAAAAATCCCCTAGGTTGTCTAATTGAGCTGGGTTGAGTACTTTGTGTATACTGTTATTTATCCCAATACATGCAACACCTAATGCCCAAAATTCCTTCTACCTGTCAAGCGATCAGTCCCGAAGCCCCCACGCTCATAGTCAGGACTTGAACTGATGCACATGTACTTTTGATAACAACATATTCTACCCCCGAAGTCTATATCCAATACATCAAAAGAGCCTGAAAATTGTGGCTCTGTTCGTGCTCCTACTAGGACTCAGCTAACAAGTCTAGCTGTCCTTCGATGGTTTTGGCTCCAGGACCGCCCGGTTCAAAATAACTCTGCTAGACCGACAGAGAAAAAGGTTCGCCCAGAGAACGACAACATACCCAAGATGGCTGCTGGGTAGTGAAACGGTTCAGGAAGTCGTCCCGATCGAAGGGCAAAATGGAGTATGCGAGTATAGGACTTATCACACCATCCAAGGTCTTGCGGCTTACTACCTGCTTATGGCTGCAACCGAAGAATTGGCCGAGACTCAACAGAAATCTGCCGATGAACTCAAAACTTTCATCGAGCGCCCAAAACGTTGACCAAAGAACTGGTGCCCAGAACCGTCCTCGACCTGACCCTGCCAAAGAATGTCGAGCGAAATGCCATTAGCCATTACCCACCCACGTCTTGGCCTTCGATTGACCATCCGTAAGATCTCGTTGTCGAGGCGGATGCGGGCCCTTCTCTTGGTCGTCAGCGACAATATCTTCATGTCATCTTCACTTCTGCCCCGAAAGTCAGCGTTGACATCAGACACTTTCCTGGTCACTATCGCGGTCATTGTCGCGGGGCCTAGTGTGCCGATCACGTCGGAGGACTGCCAACTCTATGGCAGCAGTGCTCTCTATTGGAAGTGGTGCCGCTCTATCAATCTCTTCGGCAAGCTGCCTTGATTTTTCCGTGGCCGCGGTGCCACCAAGGATCGCGGATTCCCCATCAAAGTGCTTGACGATTTCCTCCAAAGGAGTATTTCGTGTCTCCAAGTAGAACCTCCAGACGATGAAAAGCTCAAACAGGAGCCAGGCATCATAAAAGATGTAGTACTTCCATGACAGGCGTGCCAAGGCAATAGGGTTGATGTATTGATTGAAGAACAGGGAAAGATCGATGGCCAAGAACATAACGGTCAACCCCTGGACGTTGATTAGCCTTGAACACTCGTGCTACATTAGGGTCGAGTTACCTTTGCGCGCATATTGTATGGCATGATCTCAACGGCATAACCAACAAGCAAGCCGGACCACGCGATGTTGTAAAAGACATAGTAGAGGAATATCATGACCACCACAGCATTTGCCGAACCCTTTGTATGATGCATCTCAAATTGCGCGGAACAGATTGTCCAAATCAGGAAAACCACAAACATGCCACCCGTTGAAACCAAGAACAGCAATCGGCGACCAAGTCGGTCAACGAAGAAACACATGCCAGTAGCAACGACGATGTTTACGAGTTGGAGCACTCCGTTGATGAGCAATTGAATGCTGGACTCTTTGAGTCCAATTTGATCAAGGACGATATGGATGTAATAGCTTGGGGAAAATATCAGCTAGTGCCTCGCCAATCACATATTCTCGCAGATCATACCTGACGAGTCCATTTCCAGACCACTGAGAGAAAAACCCGAGAGAAATCAGGACGATAAGACGGTGGCGGTTGCCAGGCTTGTTCCAGAGTTCGCTCCACTTGTTGCCCTCGAGTTCTTGTTCCAATTTCAAAGTCCCCCGAATTTCTGCGTATTCTAGCTGAACTACTTCGTCCAATTTATCACCTGCTGCATGAGCATTGGCGAGAATTCGTAGGGCCTTCTCGTTCTTCCCTCTCGAAATGAGCCATCGCGGTGACTCGGGGACAAACCTGGTTGGTGTTAGCAATCAAATCGACCATTTTCAAGCGTTTATCGATTACCAGATGAAGATCATCTGCAAGACCGATGGAAGAGCCTGGACAAGCGACGGTGCTCTCCATGCCCAGTCCGATTGGATTTTATTGGTACCTGTCAATGAATCAGCTTGCTTTCATAAGAGTCTACCCCGGCGCAATGCTTACCAAACGTAAGCCATGCGGCAATGAAGCTTCCAATATACCAAGTGGTGTTATAGATTGTGGTATAGACAGCACGATGCTGGGGATGGACCAATTCGGTGATTAAGAGAGGGGATGATCCATGGGCGATTGCGACTCCAAAACCTATAAAAAACCGAGCACTAACAAACATGCCAAAAGTAAACCCAAGACTTTGCAGCGCAACACCTCCGATCATGATCGAGCAACCGATCATCACACCAGTGCGTCTTCCTAACATATCTGCCGTATAGGCTACAGCGGGCAATGCGACGAGTTGTCCGACCGCCCATATACAGTTCAAAAGGCCTAATTGCGACGGCGATGGGCTATTATAGTCTAGAGATTTTGTTAGTCTTTGTATGGTCAATCAGCAGAGTGCCTTCTCACAATCTCGCCATTGCACGAGGGTCTGGAGGCCATTCATCATCGAACTGTCGTACCCATTTGTCGCAGATGTTAAGACGACAAACAACAAGCAGACGTACATCCCTCGCATTCCCTTTTGTTTATACCAGGTCACGCGGGGGAATTGCTTCCCCGCCAACTCAAACGTTTTCTTCGTATGCTGGAAGTCCATAATGATGCGGTGGAGAGATCAGTCGTGGATCGAGGACTCTGCTGAGGCACTGAATCTGTCGAATTCAAACCCCGGAGAAGTACATGTGTGAAGTCCACATGGTATTATATGAATGTTTGGAACACTCTATCCCGATTTTCAATCAATTAAGTCTCCACTTATCCCGAATACTTTGTTATGCGCAACGCCAGAGAAGCGGCAGTACGGACCGTTTAATATCAGTATTTCCATACGGTGGCCCAACGTTTCTCATAAGGGAGGACCAGTAAGCACATGGGGCGGCATTCGCGGGTTTATCAAGCCGTGAATCGGCTCTCCTCCCTCTTGAGATGTGGACATGGACAGCGGCCAGAGCACTCACTCATTGAAGGTTGATACTTTCCCGCTAGCCGGTTAAATATTTACTCTAAGCCTGAGCGGGAGAGTGTTCAGAAGCATCGGGCTCATCATTCAGGTGACACTTATCCCCAGCTTTTAAGCACTTCCCCCGCATATTATAGAGAACCGTAGTGTCTTACCCATGCATGTCAGTCAGTATGGTACTAAACGATCCTATGAGAACGCCGGCAAATTTCTTGTACCTCGCTCCTATCTCTTCAGGGGTGAGGGTTAAATTCAAGGTTTGATTATTCGGGTAAAATTGACCGTATTTGATTATTCTGCACGTCGAAACCGAGATAGGTCCCTGCTCGTCGTGTGTCCCGAAGCGGTTCGTGTGTTTGAGCAATCAAACGATCTGCGAACAAGGATTTGTTCGTCAATGAACCAATTGTAAGTCCGCATTTACGCCATATCCTCTCCTCACACTGAAAATCTTAGGTTTGAAGACTGAATTTCGTCGTTCCGATCGACCCAAAGCCACGACCCGATGGTTGTTAATTAAGATCTCAGTCGATTCTGGGTCTAAAACATTCAATATAATCAGAAACTTTATCTTCACCCCGGGCCCCCTTATTTATCCGAACTCGGGTAAAGGCCGGGTGTTTTGCTTGTACTACCTAACTTCTTATCTTAAATGCTGACCGTTTCTCCAGCGTCCAGCTTGTGTCTTTAAAGGTACGTCGAGTTCTAGAAGTTTTTTGGTGGAATCTCTCTTGTGTGGTCCCCGCTCTCGTGTACCTTATCTTGTCCTCCCGTTATCTTCTGCGAGGAAGTGCAAGCAAAGGAAATAAACCTTTGGTATATGGTTGACCAGACTCGGGTTACCTTTTTGGTACAAACGGAGAAACCCTCGAAGCTGAGCCAAAGGCTCAAGTGGGGAGTCCTCAGCATTCATCGATATTCCAATGCAATGGTCATCAAGTGTCGGTGTCCAGAACCCCAGCTACCCATATAAAGCATACGGGTAGTTCCCTTATCGATCAGAATAGAAGCTGTCTGGCTGTATATGGATGTGTTCTCTGTATATTGGTTAGCACCGCTCTGTCTGTAAACCTAGAATGACTTTCTGGAATTTAGAGGACCCTCGGATATCTTTTGGCACACAACAGGAACCACAGGAATGGCTGTCAAGCCTTGGAATACTTCAATGCTCTTCCATCCTTGAGACGGAGAGAAGTTGAACTACGGTTATCACTAATTCCGCCAGAATGCAGCACATACTGACTTGGTAGCTCTGGATTTGCACTCAGGGGTATCGATCACGTGCTGCACACCCTCCTCTAGGGCCTATCAGACATTCTACCAAGAATCAAGATACATTCTCCTGGAAGTCTAAAGAGAAGTATGAGGTGTGAGAGTTCTCTCGCGTCTCAAGATTTTGCAGCCAGTAAGGCAAGCAAATGGAGATATTGCATCTTCGCCTGCAGGAGCCATTGTTCACAAGAGTGGGCGACGAATCATGCGCATCTGGTACGAATTCCTTCAATCCCAAGCATTGTTGCCGCCGAAGAACATCCTGCTGCACTCGTCCTGGTTGCCACGAGGCAGAGAACGCCTCTTTTTGGCTTCTGAACCAGTGTTCACACTACACGTCGAAGGATCCCCGCTCCATTCAGTTCAGTCCTTTCCCACTCGTGAACTGGCATTCTTCTCGTTATCTTATTCATGATGCGTTTAACTGTCAAGACAGCCCTTGTGTCTATGCCCATTCTATGGAGGTAAAAGATCCACTGTTTAAGTTGCTTTGAAGCACACTTGATGCAAAAAACTAGAGAACCTCCTGTCCAAAGATCAGAAGCACGAGACAGATAGCCTAGGTTTATCATACTCCTGGATGACACGGGACAAGATAAGTTCAGGTTGGCGCTGTAAGTCGGCCTCGATGAAGGCTTACAGGCAAAATATAGCATTGTCAAACTAAGTCAAGAGATGATGGTGTGCAGCAAACGCTCCTTGAATTCCATGTGGCGTTTAAGGTTATGAATAAGCCTGATCGTTGGATGGAGGAAGAAGGTCTTCCGAGCAGCGGCCATAGAAGGTTATCATGAAAGTGCTGCTCGTACATCCTCATTCGATGGCGCCAGCTGCCAGCGATCCCCCACAAGTAACCGCGCGCAGACTAAGCTCTCTCCGTTCAAAGGCAACGTAGTGTAGCAGTTTCTATTGGAGCAATGAATACTACAGCCACTCAAGACACAATCTTGAGCCTCTTCCTTACAGGAATGGCTCACGTTATCGTGGCTGGCGGCTGCTGTCCATCCTTGAGGCAGAAGCGCGCGGGATCACACACAGCGCCAACTGACAGGCGGCGAAGTTAACAGGTGTATCTCCATTGATTCGACTGTTCAATCCTCCTCAGAAATTTCAGAAATCGTGGCGCCGGGCTGTTGTAACAGAAGTGAGGATGAGGACAGAGGAAGGTATTGGGAAGAAGTACATAATGAATCAAGAATCCTAAGACGAGAAATCTCTCTCGGACAGCAAGGAAAACACCAACCCACACATTCTTAGTCATCTCATCTCATTTCTCACCAAGTGCAAATCCAGCCATTTCGGGTTCGCTCATTCTCCATCGATTTCCGACAACCATACCTGCGGATTCGCGGGTTGCTATTGATTACGCCTCGCCGGTGCCCCAGTGCTCATCATCCGTCTTACGGAGTACTAGCAAAGAAGCTCGCAGTCGTCCTTCTCCAACCTCTTCGCGGCTTGAGCCAAGCCAATCAATGATACTTGGTTTGTCTTGAGGTCTGACATCTTGAGGCTTGCTTGTTCTCTTCGCGCCCTCCTTCTCCTCCTGGGAGCTTCTAAGTATAGCCCGTTTGCACGAGACCCTTTCGACCCTCTGGCAGCTCGTAGGCCAATCAGCAGACGCCCGCTCGCAAACGCTGTTCCGTCCTGCACTACTAAAGGCGCGAATCACGTCCAATCCCAGCAGCCATTGCTGTTACTGTACCCGTCGATAACATCCAGGGGCCTGTAGCCAATCCCTTGTGCGCTTCTCAGTCGCTGCCGTACAGGGATTGAGACTCCTCCTGGCCTCCATCGAATCACGAAGCGGCGTATCAGCTGCGTTTCCAATATAGGCTACCCTACCCTTGTCTGAGGGGCACCATCCATCACAGGCTCGACAGGCTCCACAGCCGGCCCAGCACGCCTAGCTCTCCACTAGACCTCCACGGATCCAACACCCACGCCTCGCTTCCAGGTAAGCGTCGGGCTCTTGCATCACCCCCCCGCCGCTTTGAGCTGGTAATTTTCCTACTCGCTCGTGGTCTCGTCTTATAGAGCGAAAACAGCACAACAAAGTTGCTGCACTCTGCACGCTTTGCAGCCCACCAGTCCAAACTCGCCCAGCCCCAAGCGCTTTCATCTGCTTATCCACATAGCACTGGCTGCTATATCGGTCTTGACAGGCCTGCCACACGGACGCGCTGCACAGCTCGATCTTGACCGACTGGGGAAACAAGAAACAAGGGCCGCTTCAAGCTATCACATTAATACTTCCCACCACCACCCAACTACCGTACCTTCTTTCACCACGGACTGTCCCGTCATCGCAGCTTGAAGGCTCTTGTGCTCTGCTCCGAGTCATTCTTTTGATCTCACGGACACTCGTTATCTCAACGAGGAGACAAAATGGCAACCAAGCCGAAGCTCGCGCAGCTCAAGACTCCAATGACCTCAACCTTCCCCTCCGAACTGTCAGCTCTGTCCGCCAGAAGCCCACTGCCTGGCTTTGCCGACTTCATAAAGCAGGAGGATTATATCAAGACCCCCATTACACCTCCGACAGCCTATACCGATTTCCTCAAGACCATGGGCAGTCCTGCTCCGGGAGACAAGTCATCCGGAAGAACAACGCCCACCTCAGCTCCCTCCACCGGATCCAGCGAACACAGCGATTGCTCATGCAATTGTGATAGTCACAAGTCACCTACTTCAGCTGCTGCCACCCAATTCACCTTCCCAGCCTCTGCACCGTCAACTGGGCGACTAGGACGTCTTCGAATCCCCCCATCTCCAGCCTTCTCAGGCGCTGACTCTCCCCGGAGTGCGACTTCAGCAGTTCGGTCTCCCTTCAGTGCACGAAGCGCACGCTCTCCATACGATTGGGACTGCAAGAGTAGGGGGAGATATTTCGACGTCAAATCACCCAAGGCTACACGCTCAAGTGTCCGCCAAGTGAGAGAGATAGTTACCCGGACGGTTACATATACACCACGAATGAGTCCAGCGCCCAAGGGAAAGAGGAGGAAGATTGAGTAGAGGACTCTATAACGACTACACTTTATATCACCCCGACATTCGATTCACCACTATCATTCTCACCCGTTACAATCTCTACATATTTCTTTTGTCGCCACCCTTTACATCATCACTACTACGACTATCGAACATTACTTTCTTCCGTTTACGAATCATGCCTTCATTTCTTGTCACGAAAATTTAAGACACGAATACAAATATTCAAGTTAGGGAGGAAAACGTCACTTCATGTTATGGCTATCTTGCTCGGCGCATCGCCTGGAGCATCGTTGGAGTAAGGTAACGGAGGACCCGAAGGAACCAACCGGGGTTGCTTTTCGGGATTGTCATGTCATCGACATTAAATAGTCTAAAGGATTGGGAGGGGATCTGTTTTGGAACGTGGCTATTTTGGGCGTTCAATCGGCGTTCTTTGGCTAGGGCTCGGGTTGGAGAGGCGTGGGCGTGGTGGTGATACCAGAACAACAAATCATAACATCTTACAAACGTGACCCTATCCTATCACCATGCATATCGTGTCAAACAACAAACAAACAAACAAAGATTCTGAGCCCCCACACAAGTATAGCTGTCAGTCAACACATCCCGATTCGATCATGTTTATCAAATCAACAGAGCCCGTTCGGCGACCATGTCGACCTACAGGGCGGCCGTCTATTCAAATCCTTCAGTACCTTACAGACGGGTATCCAAATCTTCAATGCAACACAACCAGGTTCAAGGAGCCAGGAAGCCACATGTCAGACCCCTCACCTCTGGCATAAGCATCACTCAGCTGTGTTATGGAGGGTAGCTTTGCACCCGCTCCCTCCCCTCCCCTCTATCATAAGATCGCCGTCGCATTCCCGAACTCAAGGTATTATTTTTGGACATCCCAAAAGCGGCGGGTGTTGGACACCGAAACCAACATCCTGGCTGACCCTTAAGCGCCGGTGTCTTCCAGGCGGAAGAGAGGCGATTTTGCGGGTGCTGGGTGCAGGGATGCGGGGGTGGTGTGCAGTAGTGGGGTGTAGGGACTCTTATTGGTCGTGTCTGAGATGCTTCTTGCTTTAAGCGCTGGAACCAAGCAGCTGCCAGCTGCGGCCTCAGGGCTACTGTGTAGGTACGGAGTACAGAATAGAATAGGGTAGGGTAGGACTGTGAGTGAGTGAGATTTTGCAGTACTATACGGAGTATTGCTCACGTTATTCAATTCCCCGGCCGGCAGGCAGGTCATCTCGCGCGTCATGGCGAATTGGGGGAGGGGAGGCGGCAGAAGAAGACAGCGCTTCGTTGGTGGCTGTTGGCCAATCTACAGTACTGTACCGTACTCGGTGAGGTTCTGGTTCTTGAGTTCAATGATGGGGTTCCAGGTGAATATGCGATTATGCCAGTGTCCTTTCCCCTCTTCTGCCCCCTCTGCACTAGCCAATGATATTCCGCGACATCTGGATAGCTTCTCATGAATTCTCGATTTGAAGCTACCGTAGGTAGGTCTTTCACTACTGGGGGTCAGAGCTCATCACTCATCACCATCACCTGCAGAAAGCAAAGCAAAGCTCCCTTTTGAGCCCTGGAAACGAAACAAGACAAGACGGCACTGTACGGTACACGAGCAAGTATCATGCAATCAAGTCACTTCCTATCATCTGCCGAGACTTGGGAGTGAAGGCAAACTGAGACGAAAAGGTCCGCCTATTTGGGATGTATGTACCGTACTGTAGATGGATACGGTACGGTATGTATGCATCTCTCACGGGCTAGTCACCCGTGATTGTCTGGCAAAACTACACAACTATGCGTTGTAACCAGGTGACCCTCCTCTCCTCTAGGAGCCTTTTCATTAGCCGTCGAATTGTCAAGCGAGCATAATCTGCCTTGTCCACCTTTCCTGCATGGCATAGCATATACATTATTTCTAGTCAGATTGCACTTTACAAGCGGTGAAGCAAGAGTAAGGTCGGATAGATAACAGAGAGAATAGTCAAAGTACTCCAGACTAGCGGAATCTTCTTGCATCTTTTTGGCTTTGTGCGTTTTTAGCGGTACCCATCACCTTGTTATTGTCACTAGAGAGTACGAAGTATGCTCATATCTTCCATCCTGCAAGATAGATATATTGCTGATCTCACTGCCGAGAATAGTGTCTTATGGGATGCTGTAAGAAGCATTAAATCCTTCAATGTGGTGCAACGAGCATCCAATACAGCCCTCGATCACTCGTTAGGAATCCGTGGCGCTAATTCTCACTGTTGCAGTCATCGATATAACCTCCATTACTCTCCACTACTATACTATACCATCGCCATGACCTACCGTTCCAACAATGTTCCAGAAAGTCTCCAGGCGGTAACCCACAAGTCACTGAAGCATTGCTATCCAAGCCACGGGCCTCCCACTAAAGCGACATGAACGTCCCATTCCACCTCATCCCTTCCTATCTTCCTGAGGCAAAGGAATCAGAAATAGACGGGCACAGGCGGAAGGCGCAAACCTCATGATAGCCCTCCTTCCTCGACGCAGCACTCCAGCCCAGTTGTACGTACGTTCAAGTGGCGGCGAAGACCACGCCAAAGCGGCACTCAGGCTCTCCTGTTATATCATTCAAACAACAAACTCTCCTAGCCTTCGTATCGTTGCGTTGCCGCCACTCGCCCCCCTCTCGCCACAGCTCCGATAATGCTGGTACGAGTAGTGCGGCAGTTCGGACAGAACGCATTTCGTTTCGTATCTCGGTCGAGTCGTCGAGTCGGCAGTAATTTCTGCTTCTCCCCATTCGATACTCTTAAATATACTCGGAGCTCGTCGATATACCGGTACATCACAGCAAGTGCGGCAAAGTGTTCGTCTGTCTCAGACATCTAGCATGAGTGCTGGTCTGGTTTCCAAAGCTTCAAAGCAGGAAAGGAAAGTTCCAACTCCAGCCCAGTTAGGCAGAGGACAACTTGCATTTTCTTTTCAGCAAGCGCTGAATGCCATTTAAATGACCGCCAGACAGAAAGACGTTTCTCCTTCCTTCAAGCATTCATTCAAGATCCAAACCTCAAATTCCTCTCCTCGTGCTGTATCCCAAATCGATTATTGCAGTAGGATGGGACTTCCATTCCATTCCATTCCATTCCATTTATTTCCTACAGCTCAGCTCAGCTCACCCTACCAAGTACCGTAGTAGTTCTACTATCGGCGCATTAACCCACCCCACCCCTGTTACCTGAACGCCGTTGGTTTCCATTTCGGCTCTGTACTGTAACGCTCCGCCCGCCCGCTCTGAAAACACCCGAGTCGAGTGTTTCAAAGCGGCATCCCGCGAAGGATGGAGGTGGAGGATCCGATTTCCTTCCTTCCAGAACGGAGCAAACACATGGCTGCCACGAGGGGGTCGGTACGGAGTATAGGATTCAATCCATGTCTATAATCATGCTTTGTTTGTTCTAGAAGCGAAAGCTGACTGTATCCCAGTCGATTATCTTATGCATTATCCCCCCCTCGGCACACGCCCAGGGCGCGCTCTAGAGTGTCACATAAACTGGGCTGAGCTGTTTAAGCTTACACTGGAGTGGAGCAAAAATAACTACCTTAGCATATATATATATCTGTGTCTGAACCGCTCCTTGGTTTTGTGGTCGTCCTTCCTCCAAAACGTGTTTTTGCTTGCCTTGCTCAATTAAAGGTCTGCTCCTCTGACAAGAGGTACGGTACATAATTCCACGACCGCATTTTCCAATTCATCAGCCGTGTGTTCCCATCATACCTCGATGAACAAAGCTGCATCTGCTGGTTTTTGACCAAGCTCTTGGGAGGAGAACATACCAGGACTGTACGAGTAACTTGAACTTGAAGCTTGGGAGCATCAACCAGTTCATCTCCAACTTTCACCGATCCCGTCTTAATTGGGCAAACTTGCACGGCTGAATTCCTTACTTTGTTCTTGTCGTTCACCAGGCTCGAGGTTGAGAAGCTAGTGCTGGGCTGGGCTTGGCTTTTTATTAGCATCTTTCCATGAGTGACAATTGTTTACCAATATGCGAAGTTCGCTTCCTTTAAAATGTCGCCTGTGTCTATTTCTGCAAAGGCCCCGTTTTCTATCTGATTTTCCCAGTTGGTTTCACGAAGAGAGTAGTACAACGCATGGCGTTTACTTGGTATCGAGGTACAAAGGAACGATGAATACTTGTAGAAAGCTATTTGTTTCGAGTAAGTACAATGGGACTAAGTAATGGTTTTTTTAATGAGCTTCCATCATTGGGCACTGCCAAGATACAAGACTGTTAAAAGTCCAAAAAGACCGAAAGCGAAGATGGGTTTCGTTGTGCGACTCGCTCGCTGCAAGTTGTTACTGCGGCCGTAGTCTACCGCGCTCTGATAAAACAAACCCCACTTTGATACCATCAATCATTGTCGGAATCTCACTCTCCACTGTCTTATTTCTTCATCATTTAATGGACGTTATTTTAATCCTTTCCTTCGTCAACGGATCATAAATAGAGGCTCCCGATTGGTCGCAATGCATTGAACGTAACGCGTCTCCAAAAGCACTCAACAAGTCCGTAGTAAACTGACCTACCTCAAGGAGCTCAGTTACGTACTTGAAGTTCTCTGGGTTTTTGAAGGCCACAGCATATGGTCCAACACAAGCTTTGGCAACCATTTTGCGGGCGGGGTGATTCTGAGGGAATTTGGCGACATCTCGAATGTGTTGCTGCGAAAGCGCATCCCGGTTGGAAAGAAGCACCGAGGACATCGTCGCAACAACAGGATCGAACGGACCCGCGACGCCCAGTCGATCAGCAAGTTGTAGAAATCCAATGAGCTCAGTAATGACCATTGCCGCACTGTGGCTTGCTTTGGTCGGTACAACAACCTGTCCGGTGAACATCCACTGTACGAGAAGATCAAACGTCATCTTGGTAGTTGTCAATCCGTTCTTGGTAGTTGTCAATCCCGTCCTCTGTACGCCTCCCTCGTTTTGTGTGTCTCCCTCTTTGGGGTTTCCGTTGAATTTACGATCAAAATACTTCGAGCTGTTGCAGACCAGCTTCTTCGGGAGTGAGTACAATTGCTCGCCGTCCACGATAATGTCGACTCTCGGTCCTTTCAAGTACTCATTCATCACACTGCTATACATCAGCCCGCCATTCTGTGGTATTTCAAGCTCAAGCTGACTTGAGCAATGGACTGACCTGACAAAATCGTCTGCAGGCAGGCTTGCAACCACCATCTTCTCATCCGGATACATTTTCAGGCGTTTGGCACTCGGCTCGCCGGAGGAGGGGAGCGGTGTACGATTGACAGCATCAGACATTGTGGGTGTTTTCTGCTCCACGTTAGTCCAAGGTAGAAGGAAGCTATGGCCATAGAAGGTGGGGAAGGAAATTGGGAAGCAGGAATTGAATCTTGGAACAAGACGATCGCTCTCAGGGTCCGGAGGCCACTTCACCAAGGTAGGGATAAAAGCTCACGACTTACCTACTGCTTGACAGTATTCCGGCGATCGAGTTGGTTATCTGCTGGGAAAGGATGGTCGAGACAAGGACAAGGAATATTGGGATTAAGAAGAGTTGAGAGCGTTTCGGGATACTTCTATTTCCAGGCAAGAGGTGAACTGACTGAAAGACATGCGTGGTTGTGAAGAAGTTGAGCTCAAAGCTTCCTGGGTGGATTGGATAAACGTGCTCGCATTGTCCTAACGAATGGTTCTCACCTTCCTTGCGAAGTTGAGCATGGCTGTCACGTGTCGGGGTAGAAAGTCCAGAGGTAGTCCCTTCCTCGACCGGATTAGGAAGGGATGAAGCTCATGACAATGTGGGTACATTTGCAAACTTTGTTGAGGCACGCATGGCATCTCCAGTTTTGTCGCTTTGCACCAATGAGCTTCCGTGGCATTTGGAACGTCTACGTTTGGAAATATTTTCAGCTTGTACTTGTACTCAACGTTACCATCCATCGGCGCGTCAAGTCCATTGGCCCTAGCTACGTATGATATGAAGACGTCCTCAGTACCGTCCTCAAATATCCAACAACCTACATCCGGTTCTCCACCATTATTCTCACTTGCCGTTCCTTATCCCCAAATCCAGATCCAGCTTCTGCCGTACACCCCTCAGTGCTCGTCGCGGGCATTGATCACCCATCTCCATTTACCAAAGATCAATCAAGGCATCCATCCGATCCAGATACGATTCATCAACATCGTCAACAGGAGACAGACTAAACAGCCAGCTCGCATTCTCCTCACGGCCTGATACCAACCTAACCCTCCCCATACACTCCCAGGAAACAGAGATATACTCCACAAATCCAACGTCGCTAATCCACAAGGAGATCAAGTTATCTTCAGGCTTTCCTTAATCCCGGTTCAATTCAATTCAATTCAGGAACTTCGCTCAGGGAAAAGCGCTCTGCAGAAACTGCACAGCTTCGCTCGCTCGCTCCTTCCGTTGCTTGAATTTTGAGCGCAAGGGAGATCTTGTGGGGGTTCACGTTGAGGTTGAGGTCTTCGGGTTCGGGAAGCTACTGTAGCATCATACTGTGTGATAACTGGGTTTGCTTGATTCGGATTTTGAACTCAAACACGAACATGTTGAAAATGATAGGATGTATATATATTTCTCGTGATTTCACTTGTGATTTGCTATATACGTCATACAGAGCTGGTGTTTTCATTGCTTTGCCTTGAAGGGTGTAACTGACCTTTGCGTAGGGAGGATTCACCAGCTGCAGAGGACTTGGCTCTGAGCTATTGTTGGTCTGATAAGTACAGTACCTATGTGAGGGTACACGCGACTGGGCCTAGGTCTGATGTTAGTTCCATCCAACGCTCTGTTATTCCTCAAGCATGCCACTCATCCCCACCCCCCTGGATATTCGACATACCGCTGTACATGTATCGGTAGCCATCCCCACCTATCCCACCTCCCCAAAAGAAAATCCAAATCCGAGTCATAGCTACAAACTTCTACCGAACAACCCCAGAATCCGCTATTTCCAAAGAGCCACAGCAATGAACCTCTCTGCCTCGACCAGAATTGCCTAAACCAGACGCAGCGACAAGCTTGAGCACGAAAGCTATCCCGGCCATGCATGGCGAATCTTTACCAACATGCTCATGCTCGAGCGTGGTGCTCCCATGCGATGCGGCTTGGGCAACGACACGTCTTCGTGATTCATGCACGGCGCCTGGCGTTCATCGTTAAGACGGCATCAATCATATCCTTCTCCAACCAGTTCATGTGGTATCTATCTATCAAGCCTCTCCAGCGAACTGCCAGCCAGCTACCAGTGAGTATCTCAGAAAGGTCGCGAAATGGTCAAAGAACGCTCCGAATTCGATATCCAGAAGGAGATGGAGAATCGAAAGTGCGGCGCATTCTGGCCATGGCTGACGAGCCGGCTGGACTTGGTGCGGAGGAAAGCGCCACGCTGTTATGCATATTAGGGAGGTGGTGGAGTTGTGGTCTACTAGGGATCCGGGCTTGGAGAAGGAGAGGAGCTGAGAGCTTGTGATGCTCGGTGTGATACGATATATTGTGTTGAATAGTGTGGGAATGGCTTGAATCTCAAACGGGATGAGAGTCCGGAAGTTCTGAGACGCTGTTTCTCGACGATGAATGCTACCGTCGGCTTTTCACTGGCTTTAATTAGCAGCAGGAGATCCGCTTGCACTCTGTTGTATGGACCACCTCTAAAGACTGGAACTCAAGGCTCGTCCTGGATGTGCCGTCCTAGCGCCAGTACCCCTTCTCCTATTCGCGCAAGAGTAGACCGATAAATCTAACTTGTCTTCTAGCCAAGGGACACGGGATCAGCACCTCAGCACCAGAAAGCACACCTTACCACCCCTCTTAACAGATAACATAGATATTAACGACGACCCCTCATCCACTAGATCCAACTCCCCGTTTTCCTTCTCAGGGAGGATTCCACCCCCCCTCCCCCAGTCCTGCCTCACAATAGCAGTTCCCTAGTCGCCACCAGCCGGAAACTTGGCATGGCCTTCCACCCGGCTACCATCTATTGGCCGCAACTGGGGTCCCGGCCCGGATATCGTTTCTGGAGAAACCAAACAGACCGAGAAGAAACCAAGCTCTGCCGCTTCACCATGACTGTATATATCATGAATCTTGCACCGCGGTTTGAAATGGATGTCAGAGACTGCAACGAACTGTGGTTTTCCGCTGAACAATTATAGTTATAATACGTGGAAGAAAGACGCCATGGATTTTTTTGGTGGAGAGTTTAAGCTGGATGAGTTGAGAGGGGGCATGGCGTGGGTGGAGAGCGAGGCGGGGTGGGCGGGTGTGGACAGCCTGTGCGGTTTGCTCTTCGGTTGGTCGTTTGGAGAGGAGACAACGCATGCTTCTTTCGTGGGCGTGGATGAACTATGGATGCCGATGATTTTCCCACGGGCCGATGGAGGCTGGGTTTTGAATCACGCGAAGAAGGATGTCGAGGTGTCAGATCAACTAAGGCGTATGAGCAGCGAGGGCAAATGAGCACGAGTTCCGGATGTATTGATGAGGAAAGGAAGTGCAAGAGCGTTTAGTGATGTTCCGTTGACTGCAGAGGGATGTGGATGTGGATGGAGACGTGAACCCGATGAATGTATATAGATCTGAGTGATTCGATGGGTAGTAGAAGGAACATACTACCTGCACGGAACATACTCGCTACGTTTGCAAGTCCTATAATGAGAATAGTTTAAAGACCCCGAAGAGAAAAGAAATCAATGCAAGTGATTTCCATTTAAAGCCACCAAGCTGCTCAACTCGGACGGTAAGAGTTTCTTTCTAGCCGTAGGAGGAAACCGCATTTTGCTGCGCCGAACACATCAAGGGTATATAAAATGTCCAAGTACTGGAGTAATGAGAGATAGAGGCATCATGGCACTTGCCGAGTCAGGAACATACAGAAGGAATAAACACAACTCGATTCTCCCAGTTGGAATCACTGCTTAGAATTTGATTGATTGACGTATCGTTATTACAAGTCAAGACCGTGCTTATTTCATGAAACAGCTCAACATCCAACGCCACGCCAAAGCGCCTAAGCGTATCTTGTAAATACAAATTCTGCATAAAGTCCACATCAAAGTATTATATTCATAACAGATGGTCACCTTGTTTATGTTCAGAGGATGGAGTAGGATTGTACGCCAGGGTATTGTGGGGATGGGGATAGCAATCCCGGCCATTATCAACATCGAGCTCATGCGGCCCATTTCCATTACGCAAGTCCACTCTGGAGTGCGAATTAGTAACAGAGACCAAATTTTTGATAGGTTATATATAGCATACCTTGGTTCGACTGGAATATCGGCATTTAGTGGCTGGTGTATTGTCTCTAGCGGTGACACAGGGCTAGGTCTATCCGGTATGGGTCTCCTGGGTATAGGTCTCCTGATCCCTAGACTACCTCCTCTTACAGGGCTCCCGGGACTCGAATTCCCAGACGAGCCAGCGGGGTGCATACTCGGTATCACGAGTTCTCTTCCATCATCGACCGGTGGACTTCTCGAGCGGTAGCTCTCTGTCTCAGGCGCAGAGTGATCGAACAACCCTGCCTGCCCGGAATTCCTTCTGCCTCCTAGAGCATCAACGTCGGACTTTGGTGTTTTTGGCAGGTAAGTTGCCGCAGATGCTAGAGAAAGATGTCCCGGCATGTATGTTGGAGTAGCGTGTTGCATGTTATGTTGCACAATTTCCCCCAAGATGCGTTGACGGCTGCAGAGATAAATTAAAGCACCTGCGAGGACTAAGACTGCCGCTCCTCCGACTGCGATTCCTGCAATTGCCCCAGGCGAGAGAGTAGGTTTTGATACAGCGGCGGCTGCTGGAGTGCTTGTGGATGTTGTGGTAGCCGTGTTGGTAGCTGTCGGGCCGGACGGCGAAGATGAAAAAGTCGACGTAGGTGCTGATGATGATCTCGAAGATGCACTCTCTATCGGGAAAGACTCGCCGGGGCTGAAAGCTATCGTGGCATTTTTGGCGTACGCTTTTTGGATGTCAAGTGTTTGCGTATCATTCTATGTTGGTATTAGTAGCTACTACATGGTGAAAGGAGAGTAGTACCTACAGGATTAATGACCCCAACCATGCCGTCATCAATACATGCCCCGGGAGCTGAGCAGTAGAAGAATATTGGAGCGGTATCGTTGATCTGAACCTGAAAGAAGGGAGGCTGTGGAGGTATGACATTTAGAGGATGAAAGCCACCCCAAAAGCCAACTCTTCCAGGCCCGCTATATTCGTACGGTATACACGGGGACTTGAAATCGGCTCTCGCGACGGAGTGGTTTTGAGGATAGAATCGGTATTCTGGGCTAGTTAGTGGAAGTGTTCGAAGGCTTGCCCATGACTGCAAGGGCTGGAATTACTCACCCACGATATCACTAACGTTCGCTATCACCGTATCAGGAGTAAATACAAACCCTGCCTAAGATATAGTGTCAATATGTGGGTTTTGAGGATGACCTCGAATGTACCTACTGCTCCCACAGACACGGTGTGAGTGGGAACCGCTGAGGAAGAAGTTGTTGAGCCTTGAGTACGCCCAAGAAAAGCCAAGCTCGTGAAGGCAAAAGCCAAACATATCAATAACATTTTGAAAGCTGCTATTATAGCGAGGATAATAAGGGCCGAAAAAAAGATTAAGGCGAGATCACTCACCCGGCAGTTGACGACATTGCATTTTGTCAATCTGCAAATTAGAGGGAATCACTTCTGAAATAAGAATGCCTCCAGTTGTCAAAAAAGCAATCCCAGTATTGTGCGACAGTCGGGCTGCTCCCGTAGTGAATCCTCGTATGTGGTTACCCGTGAGATCAAGCAGGCTTATTAGACTTTGATTGGACGCCGCCTACCAGATTCAGATTTAAAGAAGATGCATCTCATTTTCAAGTGGGGCCATAGACGCTACCTTGGTTCAGCCCTGTGGATATATGTTGCCAGAATATTTTCAGAGACAGGAGTTCTGATTGGTGATACTTGAGACGAAATGGAAATCTTACAGCCTTCTTTCATAGCAAACAACCCCGACACCCTACATGCCACGTGAAGGATGCTTATATCAGGAGTACAGAATAAATTTGCAAAGGTTAAGCAAGTTTGCTGAATAAGTTGCTTATATTGCAATAGTTGTCCGGCCCAATTTATCTGGTTGGTTTTAGTATACAACAGAATGAGAGCCGCTTCAAGTAGAAGTTTGAACAAACAGCCGTCATTGTCTCACAAGCTTGGGACCGGTGCAACAACCGAGAAACTTCTCAAATCGATTGACTGACAAAAGAACTGGGGAGTTTGGGGAGCTGCGGTTTTGTGGAGGCCCATACTGTAAGAAACATGAAATGAGAACGCGGATTTTCGATTTGGTTCGAACCGGATCTATAAATCTCGATGCTATCTTATCCGAATTGTGCCATCTACTGGGCTTTACGAGACAGCATGCTGCATTGTAGATGAACGCTTCGTCGTTCCTTGGATGAAGCCCCATAGAGTGAAGCAAGAGATCCAGCCTATTCCGACACTGGTAGAGGGCATGTTTCCCACAAGCCACCAGCTAGGGCTGCATTAAAGCAGACAATACCACGTAGATCGTCCTGGCTTGATGGGACGAAGCAGGTGTGCGTCGTTGGGCAGTTGCTGTTCGGTATATCATCAACGTTCAAATGTCTTCTGGATGGGTTTGGCGGCCTGGTTCTTAAGTCAGTCATGCTCATAATTGACAATAGTATATTGCAACGCACGTCAATAAACTTCTCCAAGTCCTTATCCAGATTCGCAAGGTCATCCTTCCTCTTCTTATTATCCGCAATAAGCCCTTGCTTCTTCCTCAGTAATGCTTGTCTCTGTTCTTCAAGTGCTAATCGCTCTGCGTGTTCATGGTCGATCCGGGCAATCGTCAAAGCAACTTCATCTGCACCTGCGTGTTGCGGATGATCTGCCAAGAACTGGTCTATTGGAATCAGAGGTAATTGCTGGTACTTGTGACTGAAAACCATTAGCCGTGGTGTTTGGCTCTTCTTTGCAGACGTGACCTACTCGTATGACTCGCAAGCAACAATCTCTCCCTGCAAATGCCTCTCCTCATAGTATAGGTTCTGTAGTGCCAAATGGAGCCTGTCGATCTCCTGACGCGCTTCAGCTGTCTGAGCCTTTGTCTGTCTTGCGCCAACGTGAGCGTCGCGGTGAAGCCCTCGTAATTGAGCTAGGTATGTGATGAGTAGCTTCTGCTGTTTCGAAATCTGGAGCTGGAAATCGGAAGAGACTGGGGATGCTGGGGGGTGGCTGGAGGCAAGATCCAAGAGCGCAATTGCATGATCGCGGGTTTGCTTGGAGATTTCGAGGGTCATTTTAAGAGAGGGATCGGTGACTGTATCGTCGACGGTCATGTTGGAGGACGTCGAGCTTTGTTTTGCTATCAAAGGCGGAATGGGCGTTTTGGGCTGGAGCTTGCCTGCGAGCCTGCGTCTTGGTTCTTCTGGTGGTTCCTGGAAGGACGACAGGGATAAGCTGGGGGTGAGGCGAGGCTACTATAAGGTAATCCAGGCCCTCTTTTTATTGGCTGCTACTTGTAAAAAGGACCCTATTTCGAGTATTTTGACCCCTCCAAAACCTTTGTAGATCTACCTCGTTTCTTTCCCTAAACAGTTTTCTATACTCCCGACATAATTGTATGTTCAAAGGCTTCACGTATTCCTAGAAGCCTTGACTGATTTCATACTCTCCTTACCGTCCTGATGGTTTATGTGTTGAGATACTCTGTCCTATGAATACAACTAGGAGTGAAAAAGCCTTAATTGTGTCTGTCCTGTCCTGTCTTTGCCATCACCTTCTTCCCTTCCCACATTTTGTCCGTCCCTCCCTCATCCCTCCAATTAAAGAAATCCCCACCCTACACCCACCTACGTACTCTACTTTACCCGGTCGTCTATACATGCCATGCCACGCATAGTATATCCGGATATAACCCTCCACTCCACTCCGCCAACATTTCCGACCCTCAATCCCACCAAAACAGAAACTTTACTCGACAAACACGTACCTCCAATTGGCCAACACGATACCGTACCTCGGTATCGTAAACAGAAATACTCCGTACAAGTACAGAAAAAGGGTTTTGTTGCATTTCGTGATTGTGCTCGGAAAGGAGAGGATCCGAGGAACCGTATTTTATTTGGGTTGGTGGGTTATGCTGTATGCGGAGTACATACAGGCTGACTGGACTGGACGCCACGATGCTGGCTCTGGGACAAATAAGCTTGGGGGATAAGTGAGATGGATGGATGAATTGGATTGGTGCATTTGTTTGCGGGATTGAATTGAGGAGGTCCGTCTGTGAGGCTGATGGATAATGATTGAAAGATAGGCAGGCGACTTGCGTTACCAGAATGCCGAGATATGTAATAGATAGAGTGAGGTGGGGTTTATGATCCAGTCTGAGATGAATGAACTCTTACTGATCGCGACTGTCCTCAACTTGTCTCGAAGAGAAGATGGGACTAAGAAGATGACGACTTCTGGGAAAGAGTATAAGGGAGAGATACATGCTTAGTCGTAATGGAGAATCAAAGGAGCGCGAACGTATCCTAATAGTCTTTGGTGACGGAGCTTTCATTGAGTCGAACGTATTCTGATATACATATTCCGACCTCTATTGCCCACGCCCTTCATATATTCCCCCAATCGATACCAATTGACTCCCCATCCCAATCACTCGCGAATGCTTCTTCGACAGAGCATTATCTATTTTATAATAACCCGTCATGAATTCCACCGGCTCATGTACGTATCGTCATATCCTCATTAACTCACTCTCTTCATCCCCCCTCATTTCCGGCCCTTCAAAAAGTACCAGACTACTACCCCTCCACCAACCCCCAGAATGATAATCATCAGCGTGATCGAGACGCACATCATCCTACATCGGCGCTTTTCCTTGTGCTGCTTCTCTAGCCAGTCGTTGTTTCTATCCAGTTCGTTAGCCACAATGCCCAGCTATCTTTCCCCAAACTTCGTGCATGGAAGACATACGCATCCTTTACGGCAAAGGTACTGGCCGAACTGTTGCTGTTCGTCCTTGAACCCCGCGTGTGCTCCGGTTCGACGACGCCTACACCTCCTTCTTCCGCCATGTGCACCGCGACAGAGAACCTCTTCCAGAAGGCGGGATCGCGCACCAGTCCCAACTCCGGGTTTTGCGATACGGGTCTGGTGAGGGAGACTTGCGCCAGCGGGGAGGGCCGGTTGACAAAGGTTTGTTGGCGTGGGGTTCGAGGCATTGTGGATTATTGTGATTGAACTCTTATTGATTTGGGAGTGGCGTGTCGAAGAAGAAACAAAACGAGCGTTGGGCCGGAGCAGGTTGAAGATTAGGGTTCTCTCATCCAAGCCTTGGAGTGAATTCCCCGTGGAAATGTTATCTCGTTCTGCGTTTGTCTCCCGCCAAAGTGTTATCTTTGATGACCGATGTGTGGTAAAACGAATGAATGGTCGCGTGCTTAAAACGAGTGTACGTGGGGCAATGCCCGGTCTGATTAAAAGAGTGTGAATAGAGGGAAGGAGCGACTTTGTCAAATACAGACTCTACAACATCAGATGGATGGATGGACGACGCGAAGGATTGAAACGAAACACAGCATCGACAACAACGCAAGAAGCCAAAAGTTTTCACGAACAACAGCAGGGAACGGATTCAAATATCAATGACACGCGCACATGCTTTGTTATCCATTAAAGGATCGGGATGAGGACCCAGATAAGCTTGCCAAAGATACCGTGCGCGCCTCCCACGATGTTTCGTGCACAATTTACGCCTAGAACCGGGGTCTCATAGGCCGGAGGAGGGCTATGCACGCCATTGCCGAGATTGGTGTTCAGGATATCGTGGGTAAAAAAGAAGCTTGGTGATGCTAAGAATAATAGCATGGGGAGCGAGCGCGCAGAGCTTTCACCACCGAAATTACGAGTGGGTCGCTTGGCAACGGTCTCGAACGCCATGAAGGGGGAGAAGAAAGCACAGGCTCTGCAAGCCATCTGCACGCGCGCAACATCATTGGACAATAATGTGACGACTTTTGTGTAGATTTATTTATCCGTAACCTAGCACTATTTATCTCGTCTTGACTCTTGAGGCCGGTAACCTATCAATCGGATGAAGCTCCTAAAGTAAAGTTTGAAAAGCGTACAGTAGCTCAGGGGCATGGCGCGCATGGGAAGCAACGAGAAAAGGGGGGCTCAAGCAAAAGAAAAAGGAGACGAATCAGACCCAAGCAGTCCCTGGTGGTCCCAAAGAAGCAAAGCACCTCGATGATGGTCAATGCTTGTACCCTACGTAAATACAACATCGCACAAGGCGATCCATGGCAAGGCGTGCAAGGCTGTCGACTTTACTCCGTATCTCGGAGTTATCAAGCCCAAGATTTCCGTAGTCTACCTGCAAACTGCACAGCACAGCATGTCTAGCAGTGGGGAATGCTGTGTCACGGACTGTACCTGCATGATCCCAATCAACACTGACTTCCAAAGATATACTCCTATGCTGGCTCCTTTCCAACCTCAAACCCAGAAGAAATCGAGAACAAGTGGTGAACGATCAGACGAACCCATCCAACTAAATGAAAACGGACTTATGGCCTGGACAAGACCGGATTCAGGGGGAGTTGGTCTCTATCACCTGACTAGGTTGAATCTTCTTCTTCTTCAGCGAGTGAGATATTTCCTTTAGGGGTGTACTTCTAATCAAGATACCCAAGCAAGAACAAGGTTTGTTTATATGATCTGATATGTAAGTCAGATACCATCGATTCCATTCACTCACTCAAACCCCCATCTTTTGTGGGTCCAAGCTAGATCTCAACATCATCCCACCCATACCCATCCTATACATCACATCCAAAACAGCTATCCATTCAAGGTAAAATACCCATACCACAAGGTACCAAAAGGTAAAATACCTACACCCCCACCAACCCACCGTACAATGGACGACAGCACACTCCCCTACTGGCAAACCAACATGCCCATCTCCCAACGCCCACAAACCTGCCCCCCCTACCTAGCAAACCTAAACGCAAAAGACATCGCCATCCTCAGCACCCCCGACAGCTCCTACCACATCCTGACCTGGCCCGAAGTCCGCGCCCTCATAACCACCAACCGCCTCGACGCCTTCCAGCGCATCCCCTCGCAGCTACGCCGCTACCTGCACTACAACTGGACCCTGAAGCGCGACCACGGCAGCGTCATGGCCTTCGTGCTCTCGCAGCGCCTGCACTGGTCTTCGCCCGTGCGCGCCGCCGGCAGCCGCCCGTTCGAGAGCGAGGGGGATGTCAGGGTGCTGTGTAATGATTGGCCGTATGGCATCGATGCGCGGATTGTGCATTTGGTGGTTTGGACCAAGTTTGTGCTGGAGGATGATGAGGCGACGGGGGATTTGACGGATGAGGCGAGGGGGCTTATTGAGGGGTTTGTGGGGAGGACTTTTGGGGAGAGGGTGGGGAGGGAGAATGTAAGTTTGGTTTTGGATTTTGTCACGTGTGTGCTTGTGTGTGTGTGTTTTTGTGTTGATTTACAGGGGAAGGGCTGATGTTTTGTGTTGATGTGATAGGTCATC